>CAUYSK010054499.1:0-58579 GCA_963575035.1 Avahi laniger
TATTTCTCCCAGATCTCCCCACAGGGCTCATAAACCTATGTGAAGCTTAACTGTGCACCATTCTTCATGTAACCTAACAGAAGGCCTTCCTCCTAGAGTCAGAGAAACCTGCATTCGGGTTTGCGGGGAAATCACAGCTTCCCTCCAAGAACAATGGCTGTATACACAGGCTGTACATTTCACTAACTAAAGGGTCCAGTCAAGTGGTTTTCTCAAAACAAAAGAAAGGCTTGCCTGAAAGGTAAATTCAAACATCCTACTCTTTCAGGGAAGAACCACATGAAATTTTATTATATACATATATATATTTAAGTCGGAAAATTACTATGAAGAAAACATAACATGGCTGTATACTCCCACCATGTTAACATTTTTCTCTATGTATGTATAAATACAGGTGATAAAAGTGATATGTGGGGGGTGGGGCAAAAAAAGTGATATATACACATGACATGAAAATTCAAATAATATAAAAAATCTTCATTGTAAATATAAGTCCCATTTTTAGAAAATAGAAACACCAGGCAGCAATAGATGCACATTTCTTGTTTTTTGTTTTTTTTTAAGGGTCTGTGGCATTCCATTGTATGGCTCTATCGACATTTATTTAACTAGTTCCCGTTTAATGATTTATGGACATTTAGGTTTTCAGGGTTCTTGTGGGGGGCGAGGAGAGCTTGGAAGATTAGAGTTCTTACACATAATGCTGTAATAAACATGCTTATGAGTATATAATGGTATAGTATTGTGACCATGTTTACAAGGCAAATTCTAGTAGTGGAATTACTGGGTCGAAATCATGGACATTTTAAATTTTGACACATATTGGTTGTAACGATTTACCTTCCCAACACTGGGTAATATCATACTTGTTATGTTTTGCCAGCCCGATAGGCAGAACATGGTATCTAATTGTGGTCTTGAGTTAGATTTGTTAAATATCTTTCCATGGTCTGTTGGCCATTTGTATTTGTTTTCTATTAGCTACATGTCCACATCTTTTGCTCATTTTTCTATTGAATTGTTCCTATTTTTCTTACTGAGTTGTAAGATTTCTTTGTAAATCAAGCTATGTAGTAATTATTATTATGTACTGCAAATATTGCTTCCAGCATGTCATTTATCTTTTGATTTTGTACATATTACTTTCTGTTGTACAAAAGTTTCAGATATTTATCCAGTCAGATTTAGTCATTTTCTTTATGGCTTCTGGGTATGTATAACTTTTGAATGACAGTTTTTATAGATTGTGTCTAATAAAGTTTAGAAAACATCTTGGGCCTGAATGCAGGCTATGCTGTGTTCACAGGGTAGCACCCGTCCTTGCAATGTGGGTAAGTAATAATAATAAGTAATAATAAGCACTGAATGGTGAGGCTTATGACAGCATCAGAGGCATTTTGCTTCTCTTGTCTCCTCAGAACAGACAGATCTGGAATCAGAATTCCTTTCTTTGTAGCCTGACACTGGCCTAGACATCCCAATGGATGGGGACGTAGTCCTATGACTACATTCCTTATAGAATCAGCCATGCTTTTCTTCTGCTAAAGCAGCAGATGGTCAACTTCATTAAATACAATATAATTCATGCTATTTGGAGGTTTTGTTGTAGAGGTGTTTTTTCTTCCTTTTTTTGTGTGTTCAAAAAGATTAGAAGACTTTATTTTTAAAAATCAGCCTAGTTAGTAATATTTTATGTTTACTTTTGTTTCTTACAGACAGCTTCAGAAGATGGTCCATGATATTAAGAACAATGAAGGTGGAATAATGAACAAAATCAAAAAGTAAGCTAGACTGTATTTAAACATTTAGTTCTATAAGATAAGTCAGCCGGTGCTACGTTGAAGAAAACAAATTTCTCTGTTATCCAAGTGAGGAGTTACAATCTTATTCACGTGTAGCCCTTTCTTACTATTGGCCAGAATCCATGGTGGTTAGGTCCACATTCTGGAAATATGGTGAGTGAGCAAGGTAGCACTCAGGGAAGTTTGATTTTCCTTCTCATCGCGGGGAAAGTGAACTATGCCCATTCAAGGTGCCTAGCAAACGTCAAAGCAGGAAAACCAGCTCTATAACCCGTTAGCTGAGGGCGGCCAGGACACGCTTGGAGAAATCCAAAGGAGAAGTTACAAAATACAGGCAGGCTTCTGTAGGATGCCATGTCGGTTTTCTATATTTTGACTTCTGCTTTTTCAATTATTGCCTTAAAATGGTGTTTTCACAATTGGCACTTGGAAAGCTAGAATCCCAAAACTTCTTGTACATTAAAAACTCTTAAGCTTTTTTTAAAGAAAATAGAAATTATATGTACCTGCATTTGCTGCTCAAAATCTAAGTCATGAGAAAAGGAGAAATGGTATTCTGTTAAGTTTTTAAGTTTGTTTTTAATGAAAGTAATACAGGAAAAAAATCAAGAATTCAGAATTGTAGGAAGTAAAGTCTCCCACTTTTCATATCTCCACTTTAACCCATTCCCGGAAACAGACATTGTCATGAGTGAGTTCAGTATATCTGTATATATATGTTTACATGCACATGCAAACGCTGACGCAGTACATACCTGTACGCACAGAGGTTTGGCGTTGTGCTACATACACCATTCTACCAGCTTGTTTTGCTGCTTTTACTTAATGTTATTATCATAGACATCTTTCTTTGTTAGTATGTAAAAATAAACCATATTCTCTTTTGAATGGCTGATTAATAGTATACTATAAATGTATTATAATTCAATTAACTAGCTACATTGTGGTGAACAGTTTTTAAGGTGAGGGAAGTGTGAATTTATACTGGCATAACATTTTTGCAGGCCAATTTGATAATATCTACCGAAATTCTCTGGCCATTTCTTTCAGTATCATTGTCACAAATAATACTTCAATAAATATCCTTTGCAGACCTTGAGTGTACCAGTAAACTAAATTCCTGAAATGAAATTTCTGCATGGAAGGAGTTGTGTTCTTACATTTTTGATTACTATTACCAAATTTTTCTCCCAAAATTTTGTACCAAAAAATAGTATGTAAAAGTTCATTTCTCTGTGCCTTCAGAATGGGCTGAAACATTTTTACTCGACAAACATGTTTCTTCTGAGCCTGGAAAATATGGCCACGATTAGTCATTACTCTGGGTGAAGTCAAGGGCCCGTCAGCTCAAAGTGACCCGCAGTTACACTCTCACTTGAAGCCAGGCAGCAGGTGCTACCTTGAAAGGAGGAAGCACACAGTCGAACACACCGGTTCCCTAACACGAGACCGTGACAGAGTTTTCACTGGTCTAAGGTCGCATGGGAAAATAAGGACCTTGACGTGTTGGGGGTTGGTGTGCAGCTGCCAGCTACTAAGTAAGTTCAAACCACACCTTTTATTTCTGGCCTGTGTTCAGTGGCCAACAGTCCTTTCATGAGTTTGTCCTCTATTCTGAGGTCATTTGGAGATGTCAAAATACCCTTTGTTTTCTTTTATGAAATGATAGCAGATAATGGTTTTTATTTTTTGGAATTTTACTCTTCCATGACCTGACCTGGGCACTAGAATCAGTTTTGATTGTGTTTTTCTTCCCTACAACACCTTGGACAATCTCTGTCTCTGTACCTTAGCAGGAAATGATATCTTCCTGGCACCGGCTGGCTGTGATAAGAATTGAATGAGACAATATTGACAGCCTATCGGGGAAAAAACAGAATTTCTATGCAAATATATTATTCTTGCAAAATTATAATACTGGTTTATAAGTTCTTCGTGTGTGTGCTTTTTAATCAAACATGAATTTCTGTGCTGCTTTTTTTTCAAGAAATGAATATTTTGTATATAATGGTTACCCTATATACTGCTTCTATAAAAGGATATGCGATTTTAGTAAATAAAGGCTACTGGATATGTTTTATTTATATATATTTTAAATTTCATTAAGAAAATCATTCTTAATTGAAATGGGCAATTATTATTACAAATAATAATTTACTGTACACTTTACTCATTCAAATAATAGAAAGGGAGGTGTTGTTAGAATTTATAAAATGCCTGAAACTTGGGATATTTTTTAAAAATATAATTTAAATTTTCTTATTTTAATGAATGGAAAAGGATTTTGAATATTCAGTACATTTTATATGTGCATAAAGATACTAAAGTTGTTTTGAGAGTACTTGAAACCGTCTGAGTTCTAAATAAGCTAAATATCACAATCCCCAATCTTGAGACACTGACTGTTCCCTTATTTGACATTTTGCAAAGTGGTGCAAGAGTAATTTTAGCCCGACCTACAACTAAAACGTTTATTATAGTTAATTTTTGTCCTGTTATTTATACCATTTGTAAGCCATTAAAATATTGTTCATCTTCTATTACCTTCCTACCTACCAATTGATTCTTCTCTTCCTTGAACCTCTGCGCTCAGTGCTAACGAGTACTCCGGCCTCTGTGAGCCCTTCACCACCCAACTTCACCTTTGCCAATAGTAGCCACATTGTGACTGGGGACATAGGGAGAGACTAATCGGGACATAGGGAGAGAGGGGAAACCTCGGACTAATGGCTTCACTGCATTTACCATACGTTAAATCTTTCAAAGTGACGAGTCCAAAAGAAGCCGTTATTCATTAGTTGTCTGTTATCTCTGTATCAGCTTATGTCATGGGCCTTGATGGCAGCTGTCCTGCCCTCTGACCCTTCGTCTACTGGTTCTTACTTACAGGCTAAAAGTCAAAGCTCCTCCAAGTGTTCCTCGAAGGGACTATGCTTCAGGTAAGAGTATTTCTAAGATACTTTAACTGATTCTTGATTAATTTAACATTCACATTTTTATTCATGTTCATGGAAAGCAAAGTATGTTTATTCATTTGAAAACAAAAGGTGCCTATCCTAATTTCAAGAATGACCACATCTATTAGACATTCAACTACAGAGGAGATCTAGTACTTCATCCATCTGTCTACCTATTAGCAAGAATATATCAAACATCTTCCATGTGCCAGGCACATACAAGGTCTTAGGCAGACAGTGCTAAACAAGTTATTAATAGATATAGACTCCACGCTCACAGAATTTATAGTCCAAAAGGGAAGATAGATGTCATTACAAATAATAACAATTCAGGGTGACAGGGAAGCAGGCTCTCCTCATCTCTTGCTCATGCTTGTCTGAGCACAGAAGCTTCTAATTCTCCTTAATTCCTAATTGCATGTGATCCTCTCAACCTCCACCAGAGAATTGCTCTGAAATAAAATTCTCTTTAAATTTTTTCATGACTCTATATCACCAAAAGGAATCGCAAACCACTGAGCCTGCAGACAAGGTCCTTTAATGTCAAGCCACTAATGGGCTGTGTAACTTTGGCTGTCTCGTTCTCCTTATCTATATTATGTGAGGATTGGATCGGAAGATCTGCCATGTCCCTCCAACACTAATACTTCCTTCTCCTGAGGAAGAGCAGATTGTTGGAGCCCAGGGCCCAGCGATGAAGCAATGAAGCAAGGTTCTCTCCTAACATTCCCTGACCTTAGGAATTTGCATTCTCCAATCTTCCTGAGGCTTGGAATGGTTCTCTTTGTTGACCTCAGACACCTGCTCTCTTCCCTGAAACCCTCCAAATAATCTTGATATCAGTACATTTGTGCTTAATCTCTCCTGGAACACAGAAATGTGGTCCACCTGGGTCTTCTAAGCCTTTGCTACACAAAGTGTGATTCCCAGCCTGGCAGCATTGGCACCACCTGGGAGCTTGTTAGAAATGCAGAATCTTTGCCTCGCCCCAGAACTACTGGATCAGAATTCGCATTTTAGCAAGAACTCCAGTGGACTTGAATGTATACGAACACATTAACTGCCATGTGAGTTGTATTTAACCCACGCTAGTTTTGAGCCCAGGGCCTCATGAAGCATATATAACTCACATGTCTCTTTACCTTGGGAGCCACTTGAACTATTTTTCAAGTTGCATATAACTCACACACAGAAAACAATAAAAAATAAAAAAATTTTCATTAAATTAGAAAGTATCATTTTGTTTTCAAAGTTTTTATTCTGTTTTTGTAATAAAACACTGTTGCCCCAAAGAAAAAAAATTTTTTTTCCCAGTGTGGCAGTCAATGTGTTAAACCTGAGAAAACTTGCTATAAACCACCACCTCTGACCTTATTGCTTCTCCTGAACTGAAAGACAAGTAGATCCCCCCAAATCCACTGATGTTTCGGGGTCTCCGAAATGCTTCCTATTGCTTTGCCAGAACAGCAGGGCCTTGCCCAGTCTCCTCTGCTCTTAGACTCAATCCCTGGAAACGGTCCAAAACCACCATCACCACCTGTAGTTAATGCCCTCCCTTACCGCTCCCTCCCCACCCAACCTCTGTCCCAAGAGCATTTCCAGCTGCTTCCCCTGAGCCTCAAGGTCCCTGCACAGCTGTGTGCCCAGGGCCTCAGAAATCAGCCCTGAGGGCTCCTTCTGAACCCGGGGAGTCTTTGAGGACCTCGGGGACCCCAGTGCACGGAAACCTGAGCCTGGGAGGCCAGTCAAGTGCTCTCTGGAGGCCTGTGGAGACTTGGTCCACCCAAGGATCCTGAAATAGACCCACTCATTTCCCCAGAGACTGGATTTGTGTCCTCTTTCCTGTCCTGGGAGCAAATGGCTCCTCCAAACCCTGTAAGCCAAGATCTTGTTGACCTTGGTAAAGCTGACCTTCAGAGGGCAGAGGATGGAAAGGGCCATCCTCTGTCCAGAGGTCAGTAGTGGAAGAGTCACCATAGGCCCTGCCCTAGAGTGCAGAAGGACAAAGCTTGAATTGCACAAAGAATGGAGCCTGGCCCCTCCAGAGATGCCGATCTGGCTGGTATAGAGCCTGCTACCTTCAGTTCAGACCCAGCCACCCTGCCTGTGCTCTGAGGAGGGAACACTGCCCACAGGGACCAAATGGTCACCGAGCAGAGTATGTTCAAGCAGCTGGCATTGTTGTGGGAAAGGAAGATATCCAAAACCTGTTGGGTATTTATTCCGTTCTGGGCAATATACTAAACTCTTTACAGACATACCTCATTCAATCTTCCCATTAGCACCATTATGCATGAACAGAAATTACTATTCCAGTTTTGCAGAGGAGGAAAATGCATCTCAGGGACATTAAGTAACCTCTCCAGGGTGACTGCACCAGTAAACCCAGCCCAGGCTCCCATTCTCCCAGTCCTCCCCTCAACCCAGGCGGAGATGTTTACACTTTCTCAGTAAAGTGTAAAGTTGATACTTTCTCGGGCATTTCTTATCATTCTGAAAGCACCAGAGCCCCTGACATTCACACCAGAACCTGCTGCCCGGTTCCTGAGCTTCCGCACTTGAACAGCCTCCTGTATTTTTGAATTCTGAGGTCTGGCTACAGATGGAGGGCAAGGGAAGACCAGTCGTGGTGCCCCAGAGTCTGCCGGGGTCACTGCAAGAGCCTCACTGGTCCCCCCAAAAAGCTCTAAGGAACCAGAACTGAACAAAACCTTGTTCCTTGGACTCTTAGGCCCGATATCCAGGGGCTGCTGTGACATCCTCGGTAGGTCCACCTTCTGCTTCTCCTCTGGCCACTGGTCTTAGAGGGAGGAGAGCGGAGTAATTACAGGGGGAAGAAGCCGAACTCACTCAAAGGAAAAAGACTCCAGGGCAGAGAAGGCACTTGAGCAGGGACTCTTGGGTAAAAGCCCACCTTAGAAGCATGGGGTATGCATAACGACCCTTCGTCCCCTGGGGAAGTGAGAAGCAACACTGCTTTGCCCCTGCCCTGTGTCCTTAGTGGAGCCAGCATTTGTCTGGTTTTCTGTCTCCTGGTTCACACTCTCTCTTTCGGTGACAGTGACACTGGCAAAGCTCATGTGGGAGAGCTGTATCGACATAGGTCCTGCCGCACGAAACTCAGGATAGTGGAATGAAACTTGGAAAAGTCCTGAAAGATTGTCCAATCCAAGCTCCTCATGTTAGGGATAACTAGAGAGGCAAAGTGTGTGCCATCACTCGGTCACACAGCCAGTGATGGCTGTGCCAGGACCTTGTCCCCTATGACTGTACACCCACCCCTCTGTTAGTAACCCTGCGACATGGTGAACAGACACACAGCAAAGGGAGCTGCCAGGATGTGAAGTATCTGGACTGAAAACAGCCCTCGCAGCCAGCCTGAATCCGGGCCTTGTCTTCAGCTCCCCGCACTGAATCACGTCTCTTTCTCCTCTCGGGGCCTTACGGGTGTGATCGGCCACACGCTGCCGCCCCCGCAGCCTCCGTGGTTCTGCTTTCTGTTTCTTCCCTGCGCCTGTCCTCACCCCTGCAGCTGGCCCACCTTCCTTCTCTCCTTCCTTCCGTGTCTCACTGAGGTCTTCCCACGTGCTCCCTGCGTGCCACCACCAGCTCTGTAAGGGGAGCGAAGGGCGGGACCCAGAGAGCGTGGCCTGCAGAGCAGGGTCCAGGCCACAGCTGAGGCTGTGTCCGCTGCACTGAGATGCCACAAGCATCTGCCCCAGGTCCCTGCTGATCCAGAACCGAAAGGCTGGATTCACCCCTGGCGCCCTCACCCCTTTGCTCACACCATCCCCCGCAGCTCCCCACCTCAGCTTGTCACTGGGGCCCCCAGTGTCCACTGTGGCTGGAGTCCCCCTTGCTGGCAGCAGGTCTGGCTTTGCACTCAGTGTAGTCTCCTGTCCCTTTCCAGAGCAGGGTGTTCATTCTGTGCACATCTGTCTCTGAGCCCTGCTTCGGGGGCTGCCTTGTGAGGCCCTATCTGAGCTGAGGGAGAAGGATGCCCTCCTTCATCTTCATCCTCTCGCCTAATCCTGCCAGTCCTTCAAAGCCCCATTCGGTCCCACCTCCGGCACACGGCCTCATGCAACTCTCAGCTCGCACTGAGCACACCCTTCTCTGAGCTCTCCCAGTGCCTGGTAATGATCCCAGGTGCAGGGACACTTATCAGGAAATGTCACACCGCCCTGGATTGTCCTCAGTCTCATACAAGATTGTCCTTCTGATCTCTAGCTCTTTATTACACAAGGAGGCTTGGTGAGAAGACCCTGGACTTTGGGGTCCTTTAGGCTTGGGCTGGAATTCTGGCTTTTCCCCCTAAGCACTGTATGAACTTAGAACAGTTTTGTAATTTCGCTGAGCCTCTGACTCCTGATCTGGAGATAAGAATACCCATCCTTACGTTGTTCTGAGAACTGCAGAGACTGGTAAATTAATTGTAACGGCCAACATTCACTGAGACCTTGCGCTGCATCAGATACTCTTCTCAGCGCTATTAATAATGTCCATTCTAGCGATGAGGAGACTAAGGCCCGGAGGGGAAGCAATCTGGCTAAGACCATGCTGCTAGCGAACGGCAGAATCGGGATTCAGAGTTAGGCAGCCTGACCCCAGAACCCAAGCCCAAACCCCTGCGTGTCTTGGCCTGGAGCAGATGCTCAGATGGGGCACTGGGGCCATTCTCACGTGGCTCCTAGGGCCTGGTGCTGTGCCCACAGGCTGGGCAGGGCAAGGGGAGGAGTCCCTCTGTTGGGTGGCGTGGAATTATGACACGGCAAATGCAGCATTAGCCCCAACCCCGGTGAAAGGACACCACAGGAAAGGCTATTCCTGATACGGAGGCTGCCAGGATCTCAGCTTCCTGGCAGGGACCACGCAATCACACACGCAGTGTGAAACCACCTGGCCCATATTAAACTCACATTTACTCTTCCCTAAATTTTACTCATTACAATAGAGGCTTTCTTGGATCCATTTATTTGTAGTAACCATACTGTGTGATTGCCATGGGACTGCATCAGTATTGGTGGTGTTCTGAGGGTTTATTGAGACATTTGCAATGCCCAAGGTGACAATAACAATAAAGCATTACTGTGTGCCAGGCTTTGCTACGCACTTCACATGTATTATATTACTTGATTCTCATAAAAGCATAAGGCAGGCACCATCTTATCCTTGTTCTGCAGGTAAGGAAATTAAGCTTTAAACTATATTAAATTACTGGTCCAAGGCCAAGCAGCTAGTAACGAGCACAGCTGAGATTTGAATCCGGAACGCCTGGCTCTAAAATCACTACCTGCACACTTTGGGAGGCTCCCTGAGATACTGGTAAACCAGCCCCCACTTTGGATCTGGTACTGTGGACTGTCGTGCTTTGCAGTCAGGGCAATCGCCTGCAAGGCTGTGACTTCATGACTGTGACACTGTGAGTTGCCCTCGGGCCCAGAAGATGAGTGTAGCTGGGGTCGGCGGGGCACCATCAAACAACCTCTAGCACAGGACACTCTTCTCTCTTTTCTGTCTCTATGCGCCAAGATGCCTGGAGTGGGTCATTCTTGTTTCTCAGAGGTTTTATCCGAATGCTTAGCAGAGGGCTAGGCTGTTCACATGAGATTCCACGGCAGGAGCCAAAACAGACAGCCTGGCCTCCAATCCATCCTATCCAGCCTCCATACTCACTACCTATGCGGCCTCAGGCAGATTTTACAATCCCTTTTAGGCTCAGTTTTCTCAACTGTGTGAGAGAGACAATAATAATACCTACCACATAGTGCTGTCATAAGGACACCGTTTTATAATGCTTAGCCTTGCACCCAGTACATAGAAAGGGTACGATAAATGGAATCTATTGTTATTATCCTAATTTTCATTCACGCAACTCCTTTCTTAGTTCATGCTTTTATAAGTGCATAGATTACAAATGCAACATGCTGTCCAGATACAAAGATAAATTAGATAGGCCTTGCTATCAGTAAAGAGAGACATGAACAAGTTAATCACAGCAAGAATGAAGTGCAGGTGACATCAGGGTGCCACCAGCCTCTAAGAGGGCCCAGAGGAAGGACGATTATGACAAGAGGGACTGGGGAAGACTTTATGGGGGAAGAACGACAGGGATTTCCATGGAAGAAGGGAGACGGGCTGGGGCAACCACAGGAGCAGAGCAGAGAACCACCACAAGGGCAGGATGGGAGGCGCGGACCGTCTGACGTCGCTGTCAGTGAGCGAGGAAGGCAGCGGCAGCAGGATGCGGGGGGCTGGGGGGAGGCATGGGGACGTGTTGACACAGAACCTCAGCTTCATTCCATAGGGAGTCACTGATGATTCTTGAGGGGAGGAACGGCAGAATCCAACCTTTATTTTAATAAAATAACTAGAAGCAAAAGGACGGACAAGTTGGAGAAGAAAGATGGAGACAGGGAAACCGTTAATAGTTAGGTGGCTACAGAAACTACTTTCCCCAGGAACTGATCACAAAGTAGGCGCCGACTTTGAGAAAAGGTTCAGCAAGTGCAGGTTCCCTGGCAGGGAAGTGAGTTTCATAAAGGTTTCCATTTAAATGGTTGAAACAAAAACATCTTGCCATCTTAGGTGTTGATCTTTAACTGTCTCCAAATTTAAAGTGTTAAAAACGTATTCTCCGCTGTGCCAGGTAACTATATCGGAAAAGGATTCATTCACTCATTCTTCTGGAGTTTCTTGACAAATCTCCATGATCGCAATACGCTCTAATTTGGCATCAGTCAACCCAAACAATAATTTATTAAGAATTATTTTCTCTTTATGTCAAAGTTTGGCCCTTCTTTGGCTTGGAGAGTGAGGCTCCTTCTTAGCGCCTGTCATGCTTCTGCCAAGAGAGGCTGCTAATGCTGTTGCTAAAAATGTGGCCACTCTGATCCAAAGGCCTCCTCCCTGACCCCACGTCACCCCCGGATTCCTGCACTGGTGCCTCTGTGGAACCCACCTGTGTGGCTCTCTAGAGTCAGGGGTCTGTTCTGGCAGGGGGTAGAAATGACAAAAAATGAAAAAGGTTCTGTTGCTGTTCTGGGGAACTCAGGAACCATCCACGGGGCCCTCTGTAGCAGTGGCTGCTCAGCGTGGTGGGAGCTGGGGCCCTCCACGGCACAGTCGTTGGAGCCGCTCCGCCACGTGGGCCTCTGTCTGGTTGGTTTCCCACACGGCAGCGAGATTCCCATTCGGCCTCTAAGATCAGTTTATATGACGGGCTCGACACTAAGTTTCTCATACTCTAACTGCGTTTTGGAGGAAAAGGGGTCAGATATTCCCCTTGGCTGTCATAATTCAGACCTAGTTTATTCTTCAAACTCATAAGCTACTTAAGGGCCATGACCTGTCATAAGCATTTTTATGTTCCCTGCAGAGCCTGGGACAGCTTGAGTTGTCTCCCTGGAGCTCAAAGACAGGAGGCGGCAGAGTGTTGGGGCTCAGCGCATGAGCTTGGAAGCAAACCTGTAGGGTTCCACTCCCGGCTCTGCTGTTTAATACCTGGCCTTGGGCACTGGACTTACCTGCTCTAGGCCTCAGTTTCCTCACAAGGTTTCTGAGAGGGCCAAATGAGGGCAAAGCTCTGATAATACTGCCTGGCACATACTAAAGCACTGGATACATTTTTTTTTTTTTAACAACAAAAAAGTGAAAGTTGGAGACAAAAAGAATCACAGAAGTTATACTCTCATTTTATAGATCTGGAAACCGAGACAGAGATGTTAGGGGTCTTGCCCACATTCTCCGACTAGTTGGGAACAGAGCCAGATGAAACTTTAGGTCTACCTGATTCCCTGTTCAGTGCTCTCCCTGCTACATCATCCACAGATTGATTCAAAGAAGTCCTTAGAAAAGATAAATATTGAAAGTGATGGATATCCCAGTTACCCTGATTTGATTATATGAATGTATCAAATTATCATGCGTACCACAAAAATATGTACAGCTATTATGGATTGATAAAAATAAATAAAGAATCCTTAGAAACCACACAGTACAAATTGTAGGTCCCTACTGGGGGACCCAGAAATGTCCCTAAACAAAGACAGACAAGGTCAGATGCACCCTGCTCTGCCCAATAGGACTTCTCTTCACGTTTTGAGAGTTAATTTTTTAAAAAAAGGAGTTGAAAGCAAATGAACATACCGGAAGGGAAGGCAGGTGTGGGCTGTTTGTGGGCAGACTGCAGCTGGCCAGCTGAGATTCACGCTCGGGCATTCTGTCTCCCACATGCCGTTTCAGAGAGCCCCGCGGACGAAGAGGAGCAGTGGTCAGATGACTTTGTAAGTACTTGCTCCTGAAACCGGGAGGACACCAGGGCCCCATGGGAGGCTTTTTAAGGACGTATTTCTGAAGTACACGCCGATAGTCAGCTGCACATCACAGAGGGGAGGAGAGGGCAGGCCTGGGAAGGCCACCCACAGACAAGGCCCCAGTAGCCTCACACTGGCCGACTTGCCCAGCTCTCGCCACATGCCAGGCTAAGAGCACACACACGGCCCCGTTTAGTCCTCGCCAACGCCCTAGGGAGCAGGCATCCTGATCCCCATTCTCAGGGCTGATGTTGAGCACGCTCACAAGCACGGCCAAAACAGATGTTAAATGTTTCACTGTTGCTGTATCAGTTGGCAAATGCCTCTGTCCTCAACTCCCCAGTATCCCCTCGCCCCTGGCCAGTAGCCCTAAACAAACCAACAACTGAAGAGTCCATGCCTGGCACATCGGGGGCCTCCGGAACCAAGGCATGGAAAATTTAAGTAACTTGTAGTTCCAAAATTCAAACCCAGGCCCTCAGATATCTGAACCAGGCTCTTTAACACCAAGGTGCTTGCTGTGACCAAGAGAACATTAGCAGAGCTCTGGGGCCACAGAGTGAGAGAGAGCGAGAGACCTGGCCATGACGACGTTGGCTGGTGTATCAGAGTTAACCTCTTCAGAGTGTCTCTGCAGTCTGTAGGGCCCCTCTACCCACTTCTCTTTTAGGCTGTCTTGTACAGACAAGACCTCCTAAAAACTTCTCTTAACAATAATTATTCTTCACTTGTATCAATTTCATCCAGAATGCTAGCCTATTCCAATCTGTGAGTTTTATATCTGGAAGGGATCCAAGAAAGCTTCCACACAAGCACACACCCATTTCACAGATAAGTAAACTGAAGCCAAGAGAATGAAAAAGATGTGCCTGCCCTCACTCAGTTACTCAGGGGCCTGTGGAATGAGAACCTAGGACTCAGACCTCCAGTCTAGTGTCCAGCTCCAGGCTGCATACACTTCCTGGAGTTTACAGACAGTCGTAGCAAACAGGAGTTCCTCCTTTTCCAACGGCAGAAAAAGAAAAGAAAAATGAGGGGAAGGGGTGACTTCTCTGCCAATCACTCGGCATGGAGCTCCTCCCAGGGCCCAGCAGCGGCTGATCCCCCAGAAGCGCTGCAGCCGCGCCCCCTGCTGGCTGTATATACACCTACACACACACACACACACACACACACACACACACACGCACACGCACGCACGCACGCACGCACACACGCACGCACACACGCACCCTCCTCTAAAGCTAAGGAAAGAAGCTGGTTGGTCCACATCCAGAGGAAAGAGAGGAAATCTCTGGCTGGATTGAAAGAGCACACAGTGGGGACTTAGAAAACACAAATAGAATCATCCTGGAGAGGAGGGAATGACAAAGTCAAACAACCAAAATGAAGATATCAGCCGTCATAAGGATTGAGTAAACATCCACTCGATATTATTTTCACTTCAGTGGATCCCCTCTGCACAGAGGATGAAATCCAGGCTTGTTCCTACAGCCCCCAGGCCTGTTTGATAAAATCCTGCTATAAAATTGCACACGAAAAGAGACAGGCCAAAAAGCAGGTGCCTCCTCCATTCATTGGAAAGTCACGTATGGACCGTGCAGGGTGGCAGTTTGTGGGGGCAGTGGATGCCTTGTCCTGGGACATACGTCACGTGTCCACATCGTGTATACACAGCGTATGCATAAACTATCTCTGGAAAACATGCACAATAAGCTAGTAACTCTGTTTGCCTCTGAGGCTGGGAAGGAGACCTTACCTTACATCCTTCTGAGCTATTTGGACTTCAGACCATGTTAATGTATTTTCAATATGGATTTAAATAAAATTTATATTTAAAAAAAATAAAGAGAATTGAGTGAGTTCATCTGGAGCCCAGACCCTGCAGCTTACCAATTCTGCTTTTAAAAAGCAACTCACCTCCTGGGTGCATCCCCTCACCCTCTCCATAGTAAGCCCACTCTCGCCTCAACCATCGGCGTTCATGACATATAAAACCTGCTGGTTATTCTATTTTATTGGGTCCTTTTTCTGTCTTAAAAATGTGTTTTATTATCTCCTGCTGTTATTTTTGTCAACAGACTGTCAGCCCCCTTAGGGTTCAGTAGTCCCCATGTTCCCCAGGACAGCACAGTGGTCGAGGGGGTGAACTTCGAAGGCAGACGTCAAACCCCTGCTTTGCCTCTCACTAGCTCCCTCACCTTGTGAAGTTAACCCCTCCAGCCTGGGCTTCCCCGTCACTGCACTGGGGGAACGGCTGCGACAGCCTAAGGCAGGAGCTGTCCTGGCCGCCGGGCAGCACAGGCAGCGGTGCTGAGCGTGGCCTCTGCATTTGCAGGACAGCGACTATGAAAATCCAGACGAGCACTCAGACTCGGAGATGTACGTGATGCCCGCGGAGGAGAATGCCGACGACAGCTACGAGCCGCCTCCAGCCGAGCAGGAGACCAGGACGGTCCACCCAGCCCTGCCCTTCGCCAGGGGCGAGTATGTAGGTGAGGCCACCCCCAGACCCGGGCGCCCCACCTCCCGCTTTCGCTACCTCCAAGCGGGTGATCTGGGCACTTACAGGTAATGGAGCCCAAGCCCTAGAGCTTTCCCACTCCAGGGGGAAAGGAATCTTTCCCAGATCGGGAACACTGAACACAGGCAAAAACCAATCAAACGAGCACACCCTAATGGTTGCCCCCACCTCCTGCAGACCCATGGGAAATCACCCCTGAGATTGGTCCCACTTTTCCTAGGGCTCCCTAAACTCATGGTTCTGCAATTTCTTTTAAGAAGTTCATACAGAACTACAACGACCTTCAAGGATTCCAGCATCCACCCCTCCTCCCCTCAAGTCCTGCAGACAGCCCCTGAGTCTAGACTGTGGGTTTTTACGTGAGACACTCTAAGCCTGGAATTAGCCGCATAGGTTGAGTGGACACAGCTTGGGTCTGACCTTGAGGGCTGAGTGTGCGTTTTAACGTCAGTCACGAAGTCTGTGTTCCCGTCTCAGCAGGTGTTTAAGCACCATAAAGGCTCCGAGAGCAAGTACGACCATGACGGTCACAGCGATGCTAGCGTTTGTACAGAGCCTTCCTACATGTAAAGGCCACTGTCATTAGCTGCCTCCTGAGAGGGCACCAGGTGCTGCTCCTTGCTTCATTCCACAGTTAATCTGTTGAGCATCTGCTAGGTGCCAGAACTAGCATAGCATTGAGCATCCAGCCACGAGCCAGATGGACAGGCTCCCAGACTTTTGCAGCTTACAGTCTAGTCTGGCAGCCTACTTAACCCTCTCAATAATCCCGTGAAGGAAGGACTCATCCCCCCCACCGCAGCTGGAAGAGAGGTTCCAAGGGTGAACTACCCGAGCCCAGGTTCTCCGGGGCGGAGCTGGGATGCCAGCCGGCCCCTCGGCCTCTGCAGCCTGGTCTTCCCGACTCTGCTCCACACGCTGCCCGCTGTACTCAGCGAACAACCTTGTTCAATCACTGCAACAGCCCTGGGGAGGAAGGGGCTGTGGTAGTTCCATTTTACAGACCAGGACAACGAAATTCAGGGTGGTTAAGCAGCTCGTTCAGAGCACACTCCTTAAAGCCTGTCTTCTACGTTTTGCTGCTTCTGATGGGCTAAATATTACATTAGAAAATCTAAGTAAACTCCAAGAGCTGTAAATGACCCTGACAGAGTTAGACGCACAGCACGATGGACGCCCTAGTGTCTGCGCACAGCTACACCAGGAGAAAGAGAAAGAGCTTCCACGGAGGCGGCAACTGTGAAGTTAACCACACACCTCCAACGAGGAAGACGTGAGGGCCAAGGGCAGGAGCAGGCGCCGCAGGAGAGAGTGGAGTCTGGGCCTGGCAGGCAGGGGCAGCTGTGCCAGGCAAGCATGGGCTGTCACAGGAGGAAGCAGCAAACCAGTGACGCAATGCAAAGGCCAGTCCCAGGATGGGGAATACACCAGGTTACGCCTATGCTAAGATTTTCCTAAAATGCATCAGTTCAAATCTCTGCTCGGGTCACAGACTCGGCTGGGTAGACTTGATGCTGGCCTAAGCCTTCCATCCTATGGCGTAGGTGATATGAGTTCCTTTGGGAGGATGCTTCTGATGAGGATATTCTTCTGAGCAGTTAAAATTTTTGCCTAACATTTCACTTTACTCTTTTAAAGAATGCCCTGATTGATCATTTGTGTCTACGTAGATGCCCATGGTTCTATGCTTTCTAGATCTCCATGGCTTCCACGCAGGGAATAATGCAGAACCTCTCTTGTGTTGTGTTTTTTTTGTTTGTTGCTTTCAAGACAATCGATCAAGCCAGAGACAGTCTCCACCCTTCAGCAAGACGCTTCCCAGCAAGCCCAGCTGGCCTTCAGCCAAAGCGAGGCTCATCTCCACCCTGCCGGCCCCGAGTGCTCTGCAGAAACCTCAAGTCCCACCCAAACCCAAAGGCCTCCCTGAGGATGAGGTAACGTAAACCTGTCTCGAAGGCTTCCCAGGACACAGAGGGGTCACGGGGCAGCGGCCAGGACAGTCTGGCCGATGGCCAGTCTTTCTTCCTCCATGCCCCGCTCCTCAACTGCTCCCCTCCAGCTCTCCGCTGTCATCCTGAAAGGACTTTGTTTTCCCTAAAAATGGCGTATGTGACCTCATTTTAAGCATCTGAATTCAGTAGAGGTGTATGGTACACTGCCAGTACTGACTCTGTGCCTCCCATTATCCCCTCGTCTCTCTCCTGCATACAACCTTCTTTCCCTTGTCTTCATTCTCCCTGCCCTGCCCTGTGCCCCTCCCTGTCTTTCCTCCACCTTCTTTTCTCCACTCTGCTCAGATGCAGGGCGACATGGGACGTGAAAGGAAGACGGCCAGTCTGTAGGGACACCCTGCACATCCTGGAGGGGAGCTCTTGCTTCCCTCTCCCTTTTCCTGTCTCCCAGGTATCCAGAGACTCACCTTCCCAGGTTGCCTGGGACCCCTGCCCAGAGACTCAGGGGTGTTAATCTCATCCATTTCCCCTGTTTTATTCTAGTTCAATTATACCTAGTTTTGTTTTATTCCCTATGGAATTGCTCACCTTTGCAAATGAACAGGTGAACCCATTCAAACTGTGGTAGTAATGACTGATAAAGCCATTCATGTCGTGGCTGCCAGAGGTATTTGCATATTAGGAAGAAAGACCAGCCCACAAGCATAACCATTAGGACACTCCAAGGGTAACAGTCCGAGAAACAAAACAGCATTAAAGACAACTCCCAGCCATAACCAGGCATAATCTTATTGCAGCTTCTCTACGAAATAACTTGTTACTAAATGCCTGTAGATGATAAAACTTGTGGCTTTCGTACATGTTGTGCAGTGACCTTCATTCCACCTTAATGCAATTTGTAGCCCAGCAGGAGATGGAAAAGAAATTTTACATCAAAATAGAGGCAGCATAGGCAACATCCAGGCCCAAGTTCCTACTTTGACCCTTCTAGCTGTGTGACTTTGGGCAAGCCAGACAACTTCTCTGAGTCTGTTTTATACCTCTTCCAGTTATTTTGAGAAATTAGTAAGAGAACATATATATACAGCACTAGATACAGTGTTTGACACACAAGGGGCTTAATGTATGTTGGATTCCTTTCTACCATATTCTAAATTCTTTATAAAGCCCAGTTTTCTAGTTTCTTCTGAAAACTGACCTGGCAACATCGGGCCAGCTGTGGCCTCAAAGCCACTGAGCCCCGTGGCCCTTCTAGCTCGGCCGTGAATCCCTGGTTCCATTTGCCACAGTGCCCCCCGCCCATATGATGCGCGCACACACTCTCGCCCTGCGTAGGACTCGCCTGGCGTGTTCCCCATCCTGGGACTGGCCTTTGTGTTGCATTATCGGGCAGGATCCCAGTCACCTGCCTGCCCTTGTACCCATTTTAGTTTATGACTCCAGTGTAAGTCAGAAAGTCAGCAGATTTAAGGGGGGAAAAGCGTGGTTCATCAGCCTCAGTCTGTCTGTCGGTCTGAGCAGTGATGCTGTCCTTCCAGGATGGGAATAGGGCGGCAGTAAGAAGCTGAGCAGGGGACAGGATGGGGAGACCAGCTGTTAGGGTCTCACTGTAAATTCTTTCAGCATTGGAATCCATATGAAGACATAAATTCAGACACAGAATGTCAATGCATAATGTGGGGCTCTCCATTTCTGCAAATAACTGAGTGGACCCCAGTGAGGCGAGGCAGAGTTCGCTAACAGCAGCCTGGTGGACGTGGCTCACGTGCACCAGTGGGAAAAGCAGTGAGGGGGAGGCTGCATTCTGGAATGGGCGGATTCAGAGTCAAGAAAAGAAAGAGGTTTAGAAACAAACAACAACAACGAAAAATAAAACAAGAACCAGAAGCCAATGTTAAGATGTAGCTGAACCATTAGATGGAAAAAGAAGTCAAGTACAAGCATAAATAAAAATGGTTAGCTCTGCTCTACTGGTTATAGGCAAAATATCGAGGTACAGGCTAAGCCAAGGGTCTGTGTTCAGATACAACATACTTGAGTCTGTGGACTAGGCTTTGAGAAGCTGGGTACTCCCCCTGGGGCTCAGCCCCTCCTTTCACAGGAACTAGCCCCCAGAAGAGAAGCTGGGCTTTGATGTGTCACTCTGGCTACTAGCTAATCCAGAGAGCTGGACCCATGGAACCAAAGGGTCTTGTAGTCAGCCTCATCTCTGCCTTGGCTATTGGGTCAGTCAATTTCTATCCAATTCCATGAGGCTTGACTGCCCAGGCACTGGGATCACAAATACAGACAAGGAGGTGGCCCTGTCCTTCAGGAGTTCACAGTCTGACACCATGAGGCCAGCAACATAACAGAGGTGAGGACCAGGCTCCCTGTGCCACAGAGGAGCAGGTGCTCACCTCTGATTGGCAGAGACCAGGAAGACTTCTGATGATTCAGCAATTTACTCCCCTCACCTGGTAATACAACTAGAAAAGAACCAGGCAAGGATTTCCTCCCAGGTCTGTCTGATTCCAAAGCCTCACCTCCTTCAGCCAGATCGTCTCTAAATATGACTGCAGAATTGAGATGTATGAGTAGAATCAACTGTGCCCCTTCCCAGGTTTGAAGGTGAAGAAAGAGAAGAGAAGTAGTGATTAAATGAAGAGAGGCAGATAAAACAGACAGAGGAGGGGAAGGATGGGAGGCACCAGAATGTAGTGGATAAGAGTATGGATGCTTAATTCTTGAACAGCCTGTGTTCAAATCCTGGATCTACCACTTTTTAACTATGAGACCTTGAGCTAGCTACTTAATTTCTCTGTGCCTCAGTTTCTTCATCTTGATATGGATCTGATGGAGGTGCCTAGTTTATTGGGTTGTTAGAAGAATTAAGTGAGATAATGCATGTAAAGTACTTAGAAGAGAGCCTGGAAATAAGTGCTTTTTGTTTCTCCTAATACCCTACTTGGCTACCCACCAGAGAAGGTTATAAAAACCAGTTTTGAGATCTGGTTATCTCATTTGTATCTTATCAATATAAAATCACTCCCTCCCCTTATTTATAGTCAATTGATTATTGACAAAGATGCCAAGACAATTCAATGGAGAAAGAATAGTTTTTTAAAAAAGCGAATGGTGCTACATATCCACGTGCAAAAGAATGAAATTGGACCCCTATCTCAGACCATACAAAAATTAACTAAAAATGCATCATAGAACTTAAATGTTAGAGCTAAAACTATAAAACTCTTAGAAGAAAATATAATCTTTATGGTCTTGGGTTAGGCAATAGGTTCTTAGATACGACACCAAAAGCACAAGTAATACAATAAAAAATAAAGAACACTTCAAAATTTAAAACCTTTCATGCTGCAGATGATACCATGAAGGAAATAAAAAGACAATCTTTGGAATGGGAGAAAATTTTTGCAAATCATGTATCTGACAAGGGGCTTATATCTAGAACACATAAAGAACTCTTATAATAATAAAAAAGATAAACAACTCAATTAAAAATGGGCAGATTGAGACATAGAGAATGGAGAATAAAAAAAGAAAAAAATGGGCAGAGATTTGAATAGACACTTCTCCAAAGAATATATATAAATGGCCAATAAGCACATGAAAAGATGCTCAACATCATTAATCATCAGGGAAATGCAAATCAAATCTATAATGAGATACTACTTCACACCCCTGAGAATGGCTATAATAAAAAAGGCAGACAGTAACAAAGATTGGTGAATATGTGAAGAAACTGGAACCTTCATACATTGCTGGTGGGAATGAAAAAGGGTGTAGCCACTTTGGAAAACAGTTTGGCAGTTCTTCAAACTGTTAGATATAGAGCTATCATATTACCCAAAAATTTCACCCCTAGGTATATTCCCGAGAGAAATGTATGTCTACGTAAAAACTTGTACATGAATGGTCATAGTAGCTTTATTCATAACAGCCAAAAAAGTGAAGAAACCCAAAAGACCATCAATTGATGAAGGGATAAACAAAATGTGGTATATTCATACAATGGAGTATTATTTGGCCACAAAAAAGAATGGAGTCATGATATATATTCCAACATAAAAGAACCTTGAAAATATTATGCTTAGTGAAAGAAATCACAAAAGACTTCAGATTGTATGATTTCATTTATATACGATGTCCAGGATGGGCAAATCTGTAGAGACAGAAAGTAGGTTCATGGTTGACTAAGTCAGGGAAGGGGGTGGATGGAAAATGACTAATGGGTGCAAGGTTCCTTTTTAGAGTGATAAAAATATTCTAAATTGAATTGTGGCAGTGGTTGCACAACTCTGGGAATATATTTTAAAAACACCAAATTGTACATTTTACATAGTAAAATTTAATGGTATGTGAATTATACCTCAAAAAAGCTTTTTAAAAAAACATCCCTCCCTCCCATACAATCGACCGTGAATGCAGAGCATTCTCTTCGTTCATTTCTACATTTCTGTTAGGCCGATTATGTGGTTCCTGTGGAAGATAACGACGAAAACTATATTCATCCTACAGAAAGCAGTTCACCCCCATCTGAAAAAGGTAAGAATTTGGAGACTTTGTTGTTTCATTTTGTTTCGAGACAGGGTCTTGTCCTGTTGCCCAGGCTAGACTGCAGTGGCATCATCGCAGCTCACTGCAACCTCAAACTTCTGGGCCCAAGCAATCCTCCTGCCTCAGCCTCCCAAAGTGCTAGGATTACAAGCATGAACCACCGCACCTGGCCAAGAGTTTGTAGTTTTAAGAACTTGAAAACTTCTAGTAGTTGATCGGGACATACAGGACTATTCAGTAGTAAGTGCTAAGGGGCTCAAAAATGACAGTGCCCGGGCACCTCTCTCTCCTCCATGGCTACAGCATGTGCTTCTTCGGCTGGTGGGGCAGAGAGCATCAGTGAGCGACCACCTGTGTTTCATAACCTGCCTCCCCTTCCTCCCTCCTCCATGATTTAATCCTCCCATCTCAAATCATGAAAGCACCTGGGGTGTTATATTCAGCTATCCTCACTTAGAATGGATTCCTGATAAAACCACAAGCCACGAAGTTGGCCTTGTAAATATTACACCAGGAACGATTTCTGCAGAAAAAGTGAAAGAGTAAAGTATGCTCTGCATCCTGGTTCTTTATATTCAGTGGTATCTCAGGCCTATGAGAAACATTTTTTTTTGTTGTAAACCTTTCACGGGATAACAAATGATAGTACAAATGAATTATTTAAAAAACCAGTGCCACATACACTCAGAGCAGGCACAGAACAGCACCTGTGGATGATAAAAAATCCCATACAGGTGATGCCTCTTCAGGAGACATTACTCATCTAATAACACTCAACTCCAAAGTAGCAGTACTCAAGCTTTTACTCTGCTGTCTTGTAGCAACCCTCTCCTCTACTCCCTAAATATCACCAACATCTTCAAGACTCAAGCCACCCATTACCGTGAAACAACAAACACATATTCCCTCCTTGTCCCTCCCTCCAAACCCATGAAATCCAAGAGCTATTGTGTGTATTGCATGTGGCAAGAGAGGTGGAGCTATTAATTTGGCCACTCCACTATTGGGTTCAATAATCTTCTGATAAAAAGAAACACAAACCAAAAATAGTCTTATCTCCTAGACCTCCAGTTTGGCAAATGAAATTCCAAGCCAGTATTCATTTTAACAAAATCTCTATCATAAAATAATTTGATTATTTTTTAACCATCAATATTTTCATTCTAAAGATGTTTCTCCTGGGAAGGCTTCTTTCATTGGTTTGTGAGTTTAATAAAAGTATCTCCGTATCTCCCATTCTTTGCAAATTCTCCAATCTGGTCGTCATTTTCCCCTAAGTGTGAATGTCCCTTGTGGAATGTATTTGTAACCATTATACACACATGCACACACATATATATGTATTTGTGTGTTTTAGCTCCCGCAGTGAATAGATCAATCAAGCCAAATAACTCCTCAAAGCCAGCCTCTCCTCCAGGTACAGTTTCAGGTAAAGTATATGTGTGATTTGGATTGGTTTTAAGTCTATTTCAAATAAGATAAATAACTCAGATAAAATATGAAGAAATAATCACTTGTATTTCTGAATTTGTTAATGAATGGGAACAGAAGGCCTAACCTCATCCTTGCCTGGTGGCACCTGTGTTGAAGGGACCCTCCCCCCAGGCCCGTTGGCCTCCGTTAGACAAGTCTGGTTTTCATCCTACCTCACCGGGCACCTTGCCGGCTTCTCTGTTTCCTCTCGCTGACTGAGGATGTCCCCAGGGCTCAGCCGCCAGCCCTCAGCTCTTCTGTCAGGACATCATGGTGGCTGCAAGCTTGGGTTTTGAGGCAGACAGATGTGGGTTGGAATCCCAGCACTTGCAGTTACCATCTGTTCCACGCTGGGCTCGTACTTCACCTCTCCAAGCATCAGATTTTCTCATCCATAAATGGAGATAATAGTCCCAACCCCGTGACAGGAGGATTCTGAAATTGCAGATGAGAAAGTGTTCCTGCAGTGCCTGGCACACGCTAAGTGCTCAGGAGAGAGTTTTATTGTTCGTGTCTTTATGGTTCATTCATTATTCTGGCTTCGCTTTCTCATGTCTACACTGGTGACTCCCTGGTGTCCACCTTGACCTGATTTCCCTTCTGAACACCCCGACATTCCCATTGCCTCAAGCTCCCCGCTCCCTCCCTGCCTCCTGCCCTTATTCCTCTGCGTACTGGCGCCAGCCTCCAGCTACATGCCTCAGAGCATCTGTGTTCTCTCCAAAGCCTTCCGAATTTGTTCTTCCACTTTAGCTGCCACCAACCTAGTCCAGGCTTTCGTCATTCAATGGCCCAACACCTTCTTGCCTGCAGTCCACTAGCCACACCCCTGCCTCTCAGCTCTCTCCTCAGCAACGAAGACTAAGCAGCCACACTCCTCCAGGTGTTGCCAGTTTCATCCCACTACAAAGCTAGTTCTCACGTCTCCCCTACCCAAACCATGAAGCCCATGGTTCCCAGTTGCCTCCTATAGGCTTTGGCAACCCCTAAGGCTGAGCCAAATGCCCACACCCCACCCCATGAACAGCACAGAGGGGTGTAGGAGCTTCCTCTTTAGCATTCCCACGTGCATTCTTACATTCTCTCTCCCTCCCTGTTTCTCCGCCCTCTCCCCCCACCCCCTTCCAGAGAAGAGCACAGATGACCTGGTCAGAGGAAGTGCTGAGATTACGGGTGGGCTGTTGGTGGAGAGAGTGAGCAAATCCCCAACATTGGTTGTATTTAAAGAATCATCATGAGGGCATTAGCCATCGGATGTATTATTCATTGGCTTGTTATTAACCTAGTATAGCTATATTTTAATTCTTCAAGGCCCAACTTGAGGCCTCCACCTACAGGAAGCTTCTCCTGGTTTCTGTAGCCCTCGGAGAGCTCTTCCTACTCGCATGCAGCCGGTACCTGTTCCCTGATTACTTTGTGTCTCTGTCTAATTTCCCCCAGGACATTGTGAGCTCCTTGAAGACCTAGCCTTCAATGTCACTTGCTCAAGGGGCATCGCCTGGTCCCACACTGGGCTAGATCTCCATGGCGTTCACTCCTGCAGTGCCCTGCACATGCCCTTTAGCCTCGACTCCTCCCTACCTCCCAGATTTCTGTCTTTCCTGTGAGACCCTCAGCTCCATGATTTGCTTACAGCGTCCAGGGCTTAGTTCAGAATCTGGCTTATTAGCTTGTCATTAACCTCATGGAGCTATATTTTAATACTATAGGCATCAGATGAAGAAACCAAATCCAAATAAGCAAAAAGCATCCTGGTTATACGATTGTTGGATATAGGTGGGAGGAACTATAGGAAGGAGGAGGAAGTGAAATCATTTGGGAGGCGCAAACCTGAACAGTCAGTGAGTTTCTGAGTGTGCAAACGGCAGAATTTTCAGAATGAATTTTATAAAAGGAATGATCAGACTACTTGCCTGTGTCCTTGAATAACCATCCATTCTCCTTCAAATAGTCTCCTGATGGGCATCACAACAGTGCCGAGGGTGCTGGTTGGTGTGTCTGTCAAAGTGTCACACCACATCAATTGCCTCTGGTCAGTGTTGCTCTTAGCTCTTTGGTAGCCAACAAGGTACCTGTCAAGGATGACCTGGTAAATTCAGTGCAATGGCAGCCTCTGCCCTCCCCTTTGTGTTTCATACAGAGAAGCCGGTGGCAGGGACTTAGCCCAAACTCCGAAGCCAGAGGGTTTGGGTCCTGGCTCTGACTCTTGCTGGGTGCCGGCTTTGAGCAAGTGTCCCTCTGTTTCTGAGGTTCTTCCCCTGAAAACTGGGAGAAATGGCACTTATGCCTGGGGTAATATGCAAATGAAATGAGTAAATGCGGATGAATCACTCATAAAACGGTAGCTCTTCGTTATTGTTCCTACACAGAATCCCTTGTTTTAACTGCACCGATCCGTGACCATTCTGGCAAACACTCTCGGGGAACAATTTTGTTTCTCCCTTTTGTCATAAAGTTTTATTCTGCACCGGGACTTTGCAACCTTGGCAGTGTTAGCATTTGGGGCCAGATAATTCTTTCCCGTGGGAGCTGTCCTGTGCATTGTAGGATGTTTGGCAGCTTCCCTGGCCTCTCTCTCCCTGCTAGATGCCAGTAGCATCTTCCCAACTGTGATGTGCAAAAATATCTCCAGACATGGCCAAATGTCCCTGGGTGGGCGAGCAAGTCATCCCCAGCTGAGAATCTCTGTTCTAAACAAATGGAAAAATTCAACCCCATTGTGATTTCTCTCTAAATAAGAATTTGAAGAGGATGGTGCAATCTCCGGCTGATTGGTAGACTTTGTCAGAAGGTAAATAGGACGTGTATTTCTGAGCTTCCTTAAGTAAATATCATTTTTTAAAGTATTGTATTTCCTTATTTCCTAAAAAAAAAGGGAAGAGACTTTGAAATGTACGATTCTCTATAAATATGCAAGCTGGATTTGGGCAAAATTGGTTCTGGAGTTGTGGACTGAAATCTCTTTGCTTATAGGAGTGTGTGCAGTGCCTGAGAGTAAGGGATGCAGCAGACACTAATGATGTAGAGTTTCTGTGACAGCTTAAAGAGAGTCGAATCCCAAGGGCTTACAATGCCGACACGGAGAATATGAATAATGAAACTTAGCAATACATTGTACGTGGAACTGAAAAGAGGGTGATGCATAAAATATGTGTGGGAGGAGGAAAAACTAAGGGTAAATTGTTTTCCAAGTTGAGAAATTTTGATAAACACCAGCTAGCACAAGGCCCGCACTGTTAAACCAAACATTACCAAGTTTCTTGCTCAGTGCAATTAAAATGAAGCTGATTTTTCTTGTTTACTTTATGCTTTTGGACATGTGTCCCTCTGTGGCATTCCCATTTTCTCCACGGGAGTATTCCAACCAATAATTCATCTTTTCCAGAAAGCAAGGTTCCTGGCAGTGAGGAGGGTACCAGGTGTGCCCCTGCTGGGGTTGTCTTCCCCTACCCAGCCATGCCCCTGGGTCTGGCTTCAGCCCCAGAGCAGCAAGAGGATCATTCTCCATCCTTCTGTGGGCATCCACAAAAGCGGTCCTCTGTTTTGCTTATCATTCCCCACATAAGGCAGAAGTAGCAGCAAGTGAATCTGGCATGCCAAATTATGCCCCAAAGTATCATTATGAGATCTTGGCTGGAAAGGAAAGTGCCTTCCTGGGCTTTAAACTCAAATAGCCTTAAACCCAGCCCTGCCACATGATCTGTCCAGAGCCTCAGTTTGCTCCACTTGATGTTATTTGAGACTCGGAGATGGCACATTTAAGGTATGTACCTGACACAGTTCTCGGCACCTAGAGATACTGTGATGGTTGATAACAAGACAATAAAACAAAGACAATAATAATCATATTTATGGAGATCCTATATGAGTCATAATTTACATATCATAAAACTCACCCATCTTATTTGTACAATTCAATGATTTTTGCAAACCATCACATTTATAGTAATGTATTATGTAATCATCACAATCCAGTTTTAGAAAATTTCCATGCCCACCCAACCCCAAAAGATCTCTTATGCTCATTTATAGGCAATGCTGTTCCCACCCCCAGCCTCAGGCAACCACTGATCTGTTTCCTATTGCTATAGATTTGCCTTATCTAGACGTTTCATGTAGATGCAATCATGTGATATATAGTCTTTTGCATCTCGCCCCTTTCACTTAGCCTAATGTTTTTAACCCTCAAATATTTTTAATCCCTTTCCAGTAATATTATTTTATATATGACCAATTCTTTAAATTTTATGAAGTTACTCTGCTATCATATCACAATAACTCTGAGTTAGGTAAATTAGGTGATGGTGTCTCCATTTCACAGAGGAGGAAACTGAGGCACAGTGGCCAGTTTGGTGGCAGAAAAGTAACTAGAACTCTGTCTTCTGATGCAAGACTACAGGCTTTCCGCCAGTGCTTGTACCCTCCTCTGATCTCCAGAAATTATTTATTGGGAGGGAAAAGGAAGAAAGGAAGACATTTGCAGACTCTTTGGAGATATGAAAGAAAAGGAAGCTTAGTAGGAAATCCAGGCAGTAGGTCTGACAAAGATAATATACCCAAGTCAGTTGAGCCCTTGGCATTTAAGAAGAGGGAAAACCCCTGGGAGGAAATTCAGACTTAGACCTTCTTTCTACTTCCTTATTTTTCAGAAAAGACTTTTTTCCCCTTCCCTGAAATCTTCCATCGAAATTTATGAGTAGCCAAGGGTATTTTAACACTGTCAATCTTAAGTATTCAATTTGATACACCAGCTAACTAAACACAGTTGGACTCATACCACATATCCAGATGACATTTCAGTTGATCATCACATGAAATGCAAAAATTCTAAAAGTAGCCTATTTTCCAAAAAGCTTTTAAAAATCACATCCAGGTCAGCTATCATGTAAGTCAGAGCTGTAGAGCTGCACTGGCGGTAGCAGGCAGCCAGGAGACACTGAGGGGCTGGCTTGGCTCTGGCTCCCCTCCCCCACTGCCCTTTCTCCCAGTGGGGGTGGGGGAGGAAGCTCATCCTGCCTCCCTCATAGTGACTGTCGGCTTCCACCTTCAGGTATGGGAGGAGATGTTGGGTGCAGGGGACAAAGCCCTCTGGGTCTCCCTGTGACTTCAGAGCTGAGCTCTGGGCAGTAGCCTGCCACTTGTCCCAATCTGTCCATCTGTGTGCTGGGCAAAGGCCCTGGGAACTGGGAGACGAATGAGTGAAAATCCCCCAGATGTGAAGGTAGGTGTGTGGACTGTGTTGAAGTGTGGTTTTGAAGGAGCAGTGTCTGTAGCTGTGAGTTAGGAGTGGCCACTCGGAGCCTCTCTGTCCCCAGGCACCGCTGCTGTGTACACAGTGCAGTACGCACAGGTGTGAGCTCTTGGCTCCCTCCCGAAGGAACCCTTGCTGGACTCTCGCTGGGCCCTCAGAATCAGGGGCCTCTGCTTGCCCACGGGGGTGAGGAGAAGGCCCTTCAGAAATGTTAAGGTGGAGTCCGTACTCCACATTCCACTTCTGAGCTTGTACGTCGACACTTTTAAAAGATGACATCACCTTTGCCCACAGGTTTTCCCTCATAGCTTCAGCGTGACTACCTGTACATGCTTCACTGAAAGCAACACACATGCGCGTGTACTCCTCAGCCTGTCAGAACGGCCAGCCTCACTGTGACCCGTTTCAAGACTTGGGGACTGACTCATGTGTATGTTTGTGCAGGTCGAAACAGCGGGGCCTGGGAAACCAAGTCATCTTCCCCCGCGGCACCATCTCCGCTGCCGAGGGCCAGGTGAGTGCCTGCTGCAGGAAGCGGCTCTGTCAGATCTGAGGGGCTGCGGTGAGACCCCGCTGCCCTATTGACTTTCACTGAAGTTCTCTTTCACCCCATGGCGGGCTGCAGGCTGGACCAGGGACGGGAGGGGACTGCTGATGTTGAAAACCAGGAGTCTTTCCTCCCAGAAGTTTTAGTCAGATCTTGAGTCCATTGTCATAGCATGTTCCACAAGGCACCTGACTATCAGAAGCTCCAGCACCTGAGTCATTTTGAGACCTTCTAGCAGGTTTCATCTTTACTTTCTACTCCTCAGCTTCTCTTTCGGGTAGTTGATGGTCTGTAAATAAGCATATGCATGTACATTTGCAGCACACACCAGGGTGCTCTATCAAAGCCACCCTGCTCAGGCTTCTTTCAAAAGTGAGAGTCAGGCCAGGCGTGGTGGCTCACACCGCTGGGAAGGCCCAATGGGAGGACCGCTTGAGGCCAAGAGTTCAAGATCAGCCTGGGCAACACAGTGAGACCCTTTCTTTACAAAAAATGAGAAAAATTAGCCAGGCATAGTAGTGTGAATGGTTCCAGCTACTCAGGAGGCTGAGGCAGAAGGATCACTTGAGCCCAGGAGTTTGAGGCTGTGGTGAGCTATGATCAGTCCACTGTACTCCAGCCTGGGTGACAGGGCAAGACCCTGTCTCAAAAAAGAAAAAGCGAGAGCCATTCTTTCTTATGGATTTAAAAGGGCTTTGTAAACAGCAATGTGAGTATTGCAGTGTGCTAATATTACAAACAGCAACTCCATAAAATTATGTTGGCTCAATAGGTTATTTTTAAAGTACATTTAAGTACATCTAAAGCTGGCCTGCATGGCTATAATCTTAGTTCTGCCTCTATATAAACCAAAGAAAGCCTTAATTTCAGGAGTTTATGAACCAAAACTCTGCATATTTATCTCTTGGCTCAGCTTTATCATTTCGGGTAAGTTACTTAGTCTCTCTGAGCCTCAGTTTCCTTGTCCATAAAATGGGATTATATATTAAAAGGTCACTATAAGGTTTAAATAACATTTAAATCTAACCCTAACCCAGTGCCAGGCATCATATAGGCACTCCATCATAACTGTTAGGATTCTTCTCCCATACTTCAGCTCTCAGCCAAAAACAAAGGGAGCTAACGAGCAAGAGAGAGAATTTAAGATAAGCACAGATGAGAAGCATAAAACCTTAGCAACATCAGCAATATTAGATTCCAGTCTTTATTGGAACCAAGACAAACTGTGACGTGAGTGCAGACAAGCACCTTCAGGACTGCAAATCAGTGGTTTCCAGACTTGTTTTGGTCTCGGATCTTTCTGTTTGAATAAAATCCTACGGAGAAGTTGCATGGAGTAGCCCCCTGGACGCAGGGCGGAAGCTGGCGTGGGAAGGCTGGGGCTACAGCCTCACCTGCTGGCCCCCTCTTGTCTCCACTCTGTCCCCGGGAAGTAGCCCCAGGGTGCTGCTGGGGAAGGGGAGGGCTGGGCAGACACACTGCGAAGACCCTGATTCTGGTCCTCATTTTACAGGTGAGGGAACTACAGGTCAGGCTTGCCTCACAGCCAAGAGAAAGAGGCGCGAGGTCGCAGAGTAATTAGTAGCAGAACTGGAACAAGAGCTCAGTTCCGCTGACTCCCTGGCAACTAGGCTCTTGCTTATCCTCAGCTAACCCCTTCCCCATCTGTCAGCGGGCTCTGTCCGAGGCTGGGAAGATCATAATTAAATCCCACTTCCATCCCTTGCCGTTCTCCAAGGATCGTCTTCTACACGCTCGTATCACTTTCATCATTCTGGTTTAAATCTGAGAGTAAAATGATAAACGGCTCCACTGTGTCGTCGTCATTGTGATTTAACAAAGCTAATCTCTTTTTATTCCCCAGGAAAAAACCAGCTACACCACTGAAGACAGTAAGTTAATTTCACATTTAAAAGTGCTTCGTGTTTCCTGCAGTGTTTATTCTTATCCACTTATTTAAAGTCGAAAATGCTTCCAGCTCTGGTGAACACAGCAATCTTAGCAACCGAAGCTGCTGCTCAGACACTTCCAGTCCTCAGGTAGCCGGGGAGATGCTGCCTAGGAGGAGATCATCCCTCCTTGACCCTGGCAGCCTCGTGGAGTGTGCGCAGCAGACCAGAGGGGGCGGCCGGGCCTCTGCTAGCCACCACCCCTGCCTTCCCCATGGGAAACCTCTGTGTATCGGGCACACAAAGGCCGGACTAAACTCAGAGTCCGGCCAAAACACGGTGAACCTGGGCAGCCCCACTATGTGAGGAAGCCCACCTGTTCCTGGTACCTACCGTGATTTAACAAAAACACAGAAGGCAGGGCCATGAGACCAAAGCCAGACGCCAGATGCCCACGGCACAAGCACAAGCGCTGGTACCCTGCTGACAGAGCAGGGAGGGTCCCACCGCTCCACCATGAGACACTTCCACCTGGTTGTCACTCAGTGCAAATGTTGGGCTGGGGGCTGTGTGATTGGAATTATTGTTGTGATTGAAAGAATAGCAATGCATTAAAGAAAAGTTCTCCCCAAATATTTATTTTAACAATATTGCTCTGACTTTTTTATTTCCGCATTCTGCTCTATCGAATCTCCTTGCCCATTTTTTTTTCTCATAGACTCCAGTTGCTTCTCAACAAAATGCATCAAGTGTTTGTGAAGGTAAATCTATTATTTTGAGAGATAAATATGCCCTGTAAAAAATTATTTTAATTAAGGATTTGTGTACATGTATTTCTAAATTTCTTTCCTTATTTTTTAGGCAATTGTAAATATAAAACTCAATTTTCTAAACAAAATATTCTTTCACTTTGCAATGAGTAGTTGAGTAGCAAAACTAGCTGAGAACCTGAACTTACTGGGTAGGATCTTTAGAGTGGGCTGCAATTTACACGCCAAAAACTTGCCTGTTTTCAGACAGGTATGACTTGCCAGGAAACAATGCCATGACCCTACATGTATGTGAAAACTAATTAGAGTCATTCAGATATCTTAGAACTAATAGCTTAGTTAAGGTATTGATATTTTTAAAAATCTGTTTATATGAACCAGTTCTTTTGCTAAGTTTTCAAAGTTCAAATGTCTGCTTAGTACATCTACAAATGCTTATCTTCCTCTGTTTTATCATCACTCAAAAGCCTAATATATGTATATTTGGAACTTTCTCATGTTAAAAAAAATCGTATTTTAAAAATACTGGAAAAAAACAGAAGTAAGAATCATCTATAACTTAACACTTAAAACACTGCGTGGAAGCTCACATCCTGCACCCAGCTCATTCCACGCTTGAAGGTACCCAAGGTTAAAAATGCTATGAGCATTCTCACTGTTCCCTGAGTTCACGTGGGCAGATCTACACATCGTTTCTCTGACGATGGATAGTGGCTCTTTCCCGAGTGTGCGCTACAACCCACCACTCTGTTTTGATTGCTCCGTTAGGCTTTTTCCATCCTGTTTCCCACATCTCTTTCCTCTGGCTCTTTCTGAGGCGTCGCTCTTTTTCTGCTGTCTTGCTTTCTTCTGCCTTTCCTGTGATGCTTTTGTCTTTCTGTCCTTCCTTCCTTGCCATCTCTCATGTCTGTTGAGCAGGGAGCAGGGAGTGAGCCTCTGAGCCTCTGTAGGAAGTAAGCACCACCTCGTGCAAACCCATGGCTGCGGGAGCCTCCACAAACCAGGAGAGAAGGGGCGCATGGCATGCTCCCTGCACCTTAGGTGTCCCTGTTCTCAGAGGGCTCCCAGGACAGGAGCTTGGCATGCCGCCTCTTTTGTGACTTTTTGCAAGAGCAGAGGCAATGGCCATCCAAACCCAAAGAGAGGCAGTGGCCTCTTCTTGCCTAGGAAGGAAGTCTCCAGGATGGCAGAGGCAAAGCAGGTGGGGTGAAAGTTCATAGGCTGTTAGGATCTAAAGTGTTCGTTGTTTCTCCTTCTGAAATTACCAAGTTTGAAAGTCATGAACAAAACATCTAACAGAACTGTTTGAGGTAACTTGCTGCAAATTCAAACTACAACCTTCAGAGGTTCAAGGCTTCCAAACTTTAGTGCACCATGAAAAACCCTCGAGTCTACCTTATCCTTGATTTGAATCTCTGAGTTCTTACTACTTTCATTCCTTTTGGGTTTCTGCAGTTCTCAGGCTTTTTGCCATGCAGGAGACTCCCTCATTAACATACCAAGATTTTAACACACCCCCAGACAAAATTTGAGGGACAGTAAAGCATTAAAATAATTTGCGATCACATTTATTAATGATTCAACATTAAAGTTCACTGTGGACGTCTACAAAATTTCTTACATTTCAGGTTTATTCCCATTTTCCACCCCTTTCTCTTCTGCTCAAGAAAACACAGTGAAATGCAAGTGAGATTAACATTATTATATCCAGTAAATTTTTCAAAAAGAGTAGATCATTCACAAACTCAATAGTTTACCTCTTATCAGTAACAAATTACTTATACCACATCTTACGACTAATCAAGACACACCAGGATGCTGTAATATTAATACTTGTGTGGCGGCTACATTGAAGTAGAGGGTGAGTCGTTCGGAGAGTGGCTAACACTTGCTCACCTTCCGGCTCCCACCTGTACTCATGCACTTAAAGGTCCAGACCCCACGGGTTCGATCTCCATGGACATTGCCAGAGGATGAACACAGAGGTGGGGTGTGCCCACGGAACACTGCTGGGGCCGGGGGATCCCGGCCTTAACAGTACAACACATCAGCAGGCTGGCAGGTGCACAGACCCATGATACCCGTGATATCCTGGTCAATGACGTGTTCCTGGGAAGATACATGACCAGATTTGGTGCTTCTTGGCTGATGTTGCTAAGTTTTAGGATGAGGACAGTCCTTTCACTCTAATCCTAATATGAGAATTTTCCTAATCCAGAAAAACCTATACCTGCTGAACGCCACCGAGGGTCTAGTCACAGACAAGAAGCTGCGCAGTCACCAGCGTTTCCTCCTGCCCAGAAGTAAGAATCCTTTCCTTTAAAAATAAGTTTCCCCTTGTTGCTGCAGGAATTGACATGTGCATGGTTATGCTGCACAGCAACACTGGCTGGTGGTGCCTGCTGACGAGCCAATATTTCATTGTCTGGCAATTAAATTTTGAAAGGTTTTAAGCAACTTTAAAAAAACTATGCAGAGTTGCAGAGATATACTGATCGGGTGAATTATTGGACTGGACTGAAATATAAGACCTTAGTCGAGGCTCCTCCTTTTTCAAAGCTAAAGGGAACAAACAATCTTACCAATCTTACTTATCTTCAAGGTTTTGGGGCCTGTCCTATCTTTAGACGTGTTTCACTGGCCATTCGTATTGGTCCCTTTGTTCAGAGTATCGTTGGGGTAAACAAAAAGTCAAACGTATTCATGTTGTGCTTTGCCCTTTAATTAATCTGAAATTCTTCCTTTCAGACACATCCACCAAAAACCCATACCTCTGCCAAGTAAGTGCGATGAAGTCATGAAGAGCAGTGTCGGGTCGTGGTCAAGGCTGGATCTCAGTGCCTGGCAGACCTGGGTTCTACCCCACACTGTCACTTCGAGCGCGCGATCTTGGGATCCCCTCTTGCTCGTTTCCTCACCTATAAAGTGGGGCCAAGAATATTCATTTCATAGAGTTGTTTTGAAAAGTAAACAGATTTGAGACAATTTTTATTTATTTTTAGTATTGATTTAATATTTATTGGTCATGCATCTTTTTTTCACAAAAATACTACAGCTGTTTTCAAAATAAGAAGATTAAGTAAAATAACATATGGAAAGTCCTGGCATAGTGCTTGGTAGGTCTTAGAAGGTCCTCAATCCATGATAGCTATTTAAATTGAATCTAAAGTACATTTCAATGATCATAAAATATATTTTAATGATCATAAAATATATCTACAAAAGGTACCCTGAAAAGAGGATATGGCAAATATCTGTATAATTTTCCCAAAGCAAATGTCACCCTAAAAATATATGAATCAGATAAGTCAGGCTCACAGAACGTAACTGCCCAAATCTTAATTTGCTTTCTACTCAATGTAAGAAAAAAGAGAAGAAAAAACTCTGCCTTACATAGATAATTTGGAATATATACCAAAATAATCAATATTAAATCCATTTAAATAAACAGTAATTGTTATATATAAAACATGTGCATTTTTACTAAACATAAGTTTTTTTAGGTTTTAATAACATTTTTATTCATCTTAAATAAATGAAACTTTTACTAAATAGTTTTTTTAAAATTCTGACAACACAAAGTGAAAATGATTTGGCTATAGAAATTTCTTTTTCATTAATTAAAAAGCCTTATTATGCCTTTTATTGTTTTTCAACCCAAGTCATTCTTTCAATTGTTATGGGCCATCTGCCATGTGCCAGGCACTGTTCTAGGCTCAGGAGTATATGCTCAAGAAATAGTGAAGATTAATTAAAGGACCTTTCAAATCCCTTTCAGGATTTCCAGAAGCGGGAAGCCCAACTGTGGATGGGCCATTACCCAGCTTTTCATCTAATTCCACTATTTCAGAACAGGTATGAAATGAACTCTTGATGTCACTAAATTGTTACCAGGAAACTGCAGGAAAGGGCATGTCTTCTGAGAAGAGAGAGTTTGGAGTGAAGCTTGAGAACACAGTCTATATTTTAAGTCAGTTTTTGAGTGGTCATTTGCAGATGGGTACAGAACACTCGATTTTCTCAATGACTAAGACCTTGCTCCATTCAGATTTGTATTACAGATGCCTGAATAACAATTAGTGTTTCTTCAAAACTAGCAAGGAAATGTGTTGTTTTCATTGTTCTTCCTCTCACATAGATTTTATTTAAGCTTTATAATTTTGTTAGAATAAATCTGTGGAGGCTTTTGATATGAAAACATATATAAGACAGCACTGTTTAGAGAAACTGAGAAGTGACCCTGTGTGCCCTTGGGCAAGTCTCTCTAAGCTTATGCAAAAAGATATGTAAAGATGTTAAGTATGTAAAAATGTAAAATAAGGATGAAAACATATATCCTTTTTGTCCTCAGAGAAGGCATGTAGCAAGAATCAAGTAAGATAATATTTGAAAAAAACACTTTGGAATTTATAAAGCACTCCATAAAACAACAACAATAAAAGCACAGTGGAAAGGGAGATCATTAAGAAATAAATAAATAAATAAAAATAAATAATAAATAAGAATAAATAAAGAAATAAATAGTTCAGAAACCTTGTGGGATTTAGTCATATTCAAGTACTAAGTTTAGTAATTAAGGCCAAATGGGGGGGTGGGGAAGTCAATGAAAAAAAAAAATCCTGTGGTTTATCAAAGGAAGCATAAAACTCACTTTCAAATTATTGGTCCAAATGTAGTGAGGCTTGTCTTGGTAATGCAATTGGGACTTTGTGTCTGGTGCACAGAAGTTACAGGGTTGTTTCGGGACCAGCTCACGCTTACCAATGCCTTCCATGTCACAGGAAGCTGACGTCCACTGTAAGCCATGGTATGCTGGTGCCTGTGACCGAAAGTCTGCTGAAGAGGCATTACACAGATCAAACAAGGTTTGAGCATGTCAAATCCTATGTTTTGCCCTCAGCCTCTGAGAGGCACAGTTGTCATCCTGATAACATGCTATTTAAAATTGCAACAATTATGGATGAAGGGGTCTTTTTCTTTACTCAAGAGAAACTGCCATCCCCTTCTCTCTTTCAAGCATTTCCCTCTTTCTTCCTCCATATCATTTCTTTTTTTTAAAATTTTTAAAAGATTTTTGTAGAATCCGCAGACCTTTTGTTTTCAAAGTCTAATAGTTTTACCAGAATATGTCTCTGAGCTGATTGTTCCAGGTCAATTTTCTCAGGTAGAAAGAAGCCCTTTTAATAATTAGATTTAAGTTTTCTCTTATCTCCAGTAAGTTTTCTTAGATTATAGTCTTAAAGGGTAGTTCTGTTCCATTGTTTTGTTTTTCTTCTTCAAGGACTCAATTTACATGCATTTTGGATCTTTTTTTGGTCATTCTTTCATTCCAATCAGTCTCTCTGAACTTATTGTACTTCTTTTATTAAATCTCTCTCTTCTTTTTATTGTCTTGGTTGTTTCCATATCTTCCTTCAGTGTCATTTATTAAATGTTCATTTAAAACTATTGTCCCTTGGACATCCTATAATTTTTTCTTTGTTTCTAACGTGGGCTTGTCTTTTTCTTCAATTTTTTTTCCTGAGTTCGATCAACTCCTATTGTATTTCATTCTATTTTTTGTCTATTGTTTATAATCTTTGAATTTATAACTCCAGAATATTTTTATATAATATTTAATAAAATTTGGAGTATTATATTACAGTTTTGGGGATTTTTTGTTGTTTTCATATAAGTTATTTGGGGAGAGAATTTTCATCAGCTGAAAGTTTTGATTCCCAATCTCTGCTTTCTTCTTATAGTACTTTTGGGTTCGTGGTTTTTTTTTTTTTTCCTTACAGTACTTTTGAATGGAATTTGTTTGATACTTTTTTTTCCCATAGGCAACTGGTATACATGGTTCCTAGTTCAAGAGAGTCTCTGAGTTTGATTTTAATGTCTGTACAAACATTTCTAAATTCTATAAACATAATACATTATTTAGCACATCAAAAAGCTAGCATTGACCTCACTCAGGATTTTCTATGAGTATATATTTTGCTGGACTATTTTCTTGGAAAATAATAAAACAAACTCTAATCAATAATAAAAATCATGTAGCTAAAAATAATCACCTTTGGAGTATAATATAGGTATTCTTCATAAACTGATTTTTAAACTGTAGAAATATAAGTAACACTAACCATAATCATGTGTTTCTTTTATTAAACAGGATGGATCATTTCTTATTCGGAAAAGCTCTGGCCATGATTCCAAACAGCCATATACACTAGTTGTGTTCTTTAATAAGCGAGTATATAATATACCTGTGCGATTTATTGAAGCAACAAAACAGTATGCTTTGGGCAGAAAGAAAAATGGTGAAGAGGTCAGTAATTTTTCTTTTAATTCAACTCTACAACTATGCATTGAGCCCAATGGCATCATACTGTATTAGGTGCTAGAGATGAGGAAAAAGGATCCAAGAGTACGTGGTCTTATCCTTGCATAAATGTCATAAACAGAGAATATGATAAAATACTATATCTGGGCAACATATTCTTTGAGAAAATAGAAAAGGAAAAAATGATGTATGTCTTAATCCTTTCCTCCACTTACTTAATGAGGTCAGTCTGACCTAAGATTTGAGTCCAGGGACACATACAAATCAAGGTTGAAATGTCAAATAGAATTAAGGCTGTCAGAATCAAGGTCAGGGTCCAGAGCTCCAAAGTCAAGACCTAGAATCTCAACTCAGGTACCAAGGTTAGGCGACCAGGGAAGGATCCAGAAGAGATGCAGAAACTTGAGTTAAAACATTAGACTATAACTCTCCGACCAGAATGAGCTTATGGGCCTGCAGCAAGAAAAAACATCATGTGAGTCTTAAATATTAACTGACCATGAACTTTAATGACTCTTTAATCTGGACCAAATTCAATGCTTATCATGTCCCAATTTAGCCAGCCTGTTTGTATAAATGAACCTGAAATATGAGCTGAAGTGATGTACGAATGATTCAGAAAGGGAGTGATACTTGTTCTGCTTTTGAATTATGAGTTGAATTTGAATAAGTAGAATAAGAGTTGGAGGGAAGGAGGAGGAGAAAAATGGAAAGAACAATCTAAGCAGAGAAAATAGCATAAACAAAGTTCAAGGTAAGAAATATTTATTTTCAAGGTTCCTTCAGAAAAACCCACACCATTCCAGAACTTGTTAGTGTTTGAATTGTTAGAAGGTGTCATAATTGCTGAAGTGTCTGTCTTCTCCACTAGATGAGGTCAGGGACTATGTCCTGTTCATATCTGTATTTCCAGAACCAGAGCGCAGTGGCTGGCTTCAGTGGACACTTGATTCATACTTACTGAATCGAATGATTACAGACAGGAGCATAGCATTTGTAAAACAAACTGAAAAGGTCTTGTGTGTTCTTTATTTTGCTTCTGAAAAAAATTATGGTAAAAAACACACATCATAAAATTTACCATCTTAACCATTTTAAAGTGTACAGTTCAGTAGTGTTAAGTATATTATATTTACATTGTTGTAAAACAAATCTCCAGAACTTTTTAATCTTACAGAACTGAAACTCTACTCCCATTAAACAACTTCCCTTTTCACTCTCCCTTTAGCCCCTGACGACCACTTTCTAGTTTTATGAATTTGACTATTTTAGATACGTCATATAAGTCATATGTGGAATCCTGTCCTTTGCGACAGGATTATTTCACTTAGCATAATGTCCTCAAAGTTATCCATGTTGTAGCATGTTATAGGATTTCCTTGCTTTTTAAGACTGCATAATATCTAATTACATCTATATATTTTGTTTATCTATTCATCCACCAGTGGACATTTGCATTGCTTCCACCTCTTGGTTATTGTGTGTAGTACTGTTATGAGCATGGGTGAGCAAATCTCTCCAAGACACTGCTTTCAATTCTTTTGAGTATATACCAGAATTGCTGGATCATATGGTCATTCTATTTTTAATTTTTTTGAGGAACTGTCATACTTTTTTCCTAGAAGTTGCACCATTTTACAATTCTACCAACACTACACAAGGGTTCAACTTCCTCACATCCCCACCAATATTTGTTATTTTCTGGGTTTTTTGTTTGTTTGTTTATAGTAGCCATCCTAATGGGTGTGAGGTATTATCTCATTATAGTTTTGATTTGCATTTCTCTGATGATTTGTGATGGTGAACATTTTTTCATATGCTTGTTGGCCACTTGTATATCATATTTGGACAAATGTCTATTCAAATCCTTTGTCTGTTTTTAAATCAAGTTATTTGATTTTTTTTGTTGCTGTTGTTGAGTGTTAGGAGTTCCTTATATATTCTGGATGTTAACCCTTTATCAGATATATGATTTGCAAATATTTTCCCCCATTCTGTAGATCACTTTTTCACTCTATTGATTGTGTTCTTTGCTGAAGAAAAGTTTTACATTTGATGTAGTCTCATTTGTCTATTTTTGCTTTTATTGCCTATGCTTTGAGGTATATCCAAAAAATCACTGCCAAATCCAATGTCATGAGGTTTTCCCTATATGTTTTCTTCTAGGATTTTTATAGTTTGGGGTTTTCTTTTGCATTTAATAATATCTCAGATAATTAGAAAATGTAAAATAAAATTCTTGAATCTGAGAGCACTGATCAAGGCCAAACTTGGGTTTTAAAATGTAGATTGCATTATCATTTAACATTTTAAAGCCTCCCGGGGGTCTGACTCTTCTCTGAGAGGCTTAAGGGTAGGTGAAGGAACTGTCCTATTTAGATGTCCTGAAATTCTCTTTCATAAATTTTGAGCTGCCAGAGGGGCTCTGGACTTAATTGTCCTTCTAGGAAGCGCACTGGTAGACAGGGATGCCTCTGGGCTTAATGAATTTTCATCCCTACTTGAGAATTAATAGATCAGAGCTTCACCTTACTCCTAACGCATCCAACCTATGGATTCCAAAATAAGTAGTATCTTACTATAATGGCAGTTGGAGGTACTGACAGCCAATTAAAACTCTTAAATTATCTACAATAAAAAGATCATGTCTCTCATATGCTGAACATCTGAACGGAAAATAAAAATTTTGGTTACATGATGTCAATCATGTGGATATTTTTTAAAAGTCTGTGTGTCTGTATTTGTGTGTATATGGGTAAAAAAAGTAGCCAATTGATTAACTGTTTAACTTTTTATGCAGCTTTTTTGACATTGTGTGATACAGTATTGAGTAATTTTACAGTAATTTTACAGATGACTGTCTATTTTATTGGCCATGAGATGTTGAGTTATCAAACAAGTCTTTCCTTTCTGTCTATATATGAATATCTCAAATACATTGAATTAATGTAAACAGAAAAAAAGAAAACTGAGCGAAAACTGCAACTAAGTTATGCCTGATTCTTCTTTCAATTAAATTGTAAATATTCTTCAACTCTACTCCCTACTTCAGACATTTCAACTCAACTCAACTCCCTACTATAAACATTTCAATACCCAAATGCTACAACAAGGCAATACTCAAAAATATTCAGGGATTAGATGGACAGAATGAGATATTTGTTTGTGTAAGTACAGCAACTCTCTCTTATTCTTTCTGGGTTCAGAACATACTTTTTCTGTTGGAATCCAGTTCAAAGAGGTTGTACTATTTTGCTTCCTAGGCCTTCAATCTATAAATTTAACTTTCAACTGCATTTGGTTTAACAACATGTTATGCCAAACAGAATGAATGTCTTGTGGGATTTATCATAAAAGAATTTCACTGGCCAATCCAAGAGGGCTGAATGATTGAATAGAAAGTGAGGAATAAAGAATAAAGGTATTTGAAGGTCCCTGTCTCTCCTCCTCCCTCACCTGATATTCAGATAGCCAATTATCTAAAAGACAACTGGTATTTCATTTGAAAAATTGGCCAACATTATAAATATTTTACTTTATTCAACATGTAGATACCTGAAAGCCAAACAATTAATAAAGGCTTTTCAACATTTTTATTCCAGATGTTTGTCTTTATCTGAAAAACTAAGACAATAAAATCAATTGATAGTAATTGGTAAACTCAAGGCACTGTTGCAAAATAATTACCGTCTTTTAAAAATGACTCTGAAAACATTTATTTGGTGATTGTGAACTTGTAGCATTTTTGTATAGCCAATGCATTTCATTTCATGGTCTGTGTTACATTTATTTTATCTTGCATTTAAAACTTCAATTTTCAGAAAAAATTTGTGATATTAAATTAAACACCAAAGACAATAGGGATTAAAACATACAAAAATAAATATGTATGGTCAGAGCCCAGCATGAAATTTTGTTGTTAGTTAGGCACTAAGTTAACTCTAAGGCTAACTGGGAGCCAAGTAAAAATGGAAATATGAGGATTTATAAAGCTTTCTTTATTTGTTCAAAAACCCATAATTTATCTAAGAAACAACTTTTTCCTGTTACTAAATTCTAAGGTTAATTTATTACATAAATTCTCATATCTAAGACTTGTGCAAAGTAATAATAACTGTTTTGCAAAGAATGAAGAATAATTCATTGTATGACAGTTTCACATTTGACACTAAATAAAAAGCAAGATATTAAAATATTATATAACTCAAAGTAATTTCTCTATGTAGTTTTACTAATTGGGGCTGTCAGTGTGTTTTTTGTCTTACTGAATATAGGAAAGTCCAGAATCTTCCATTTGAAGGTTACAGTCTTTGTTAGACTTTTTTGGGCAGAATGTCAACTGGGACCTAATAACTTTTACTAACTTGAGAAAGTGGAAGAAGATTAACATAAATGCCAATGTATAATTCATCTGTTTTCTTTTCCTAGTACTTTGGAAGTGTTGCTGAAATCATCAAGAATCATCAACATAGTCCCCTGATTCTTATTGACAGTCAGAATAACACAAAAGATTCCACAAGACTGAAATATGCAGTTAAAGTTTCATAAAAAAAAAAAAAAAGGAAGTCAATGTTGTTGCTTCACACATTTCCCCCAAGTTTCTCCTTTTGAGAAAAAGTCCCAAAACTTCCTATTTTGGATTATGCATCATCCAGTCATAACATGGAAGGTGGAGGCAGCTATGGAGGTGGTCATCCGTTTCTTTATAAGACGTTCACGTGGACTCGTTCTACCTATTGCCTGACCTGATGAACTGTTAAATCTGGTGAGGCTGAGTTATCATGTTACTAATATTCTCCAAATAAATGTCTTTATTTAAAAGAAACAGGTGTGAAGTATTTTCAGTCATGAGTAAGAAAAAACACTCATTTTCAAAATAAAATACTCTTGCATAAAACAAAGCTGCTGAAAATTTAACCCCCCACAATGATCACAGGTGTACTAATGTAACTGGGCTGTCCACTGCTAATGCTTGATGATTAAGTCTTGGTTAAAATTTTAATGTGTAGAAAAGAAAATATTACAGGTTATTTATTATATGATATTTGTAAGCACAGACAAGGAAGATGTAATTGTTCCTTTTTGTGAGTACTCATAACCATGGGAAATGTATATGAGTATGAACTTTTTAGAAGTTCTTGTCCAGGATTATGTTGTTACCTTTCTTTATTGAAGATAATTAGGGCCGAGTGCAGTGGCTCACACCTGTAATCCCGGCACTTTGGGAGGCTAAAGCAGGAAGATTGCTTCAGGCCAGCAGTTCGAGACCAGCTTGAGCAACATAGTGAGAGTCATCTTTACAAGAGATTTAAAAATTAGCCAAGTGTGGTGGCATGCACCTATATTCAGGAGGCTGAGGCAGGAGTTGGAGGTTGCAGGAAGCTATGAATGTGCCACTGCACTCTAGCCTGAGTGACAGGGCAAGACCCTATCTCTAAAAAAAATTAAAAAGAGAATTATATCTTCTTTGATCTGCATGTCTATCAAGTGGAACCTAAACTTGATATGAGGCTCAAAGTGGAATGACAGCAAAACTAGGCTAAAATCCAGTTTCTAGGGAAACATGCCATAGAACAAGGGCAGAAAAGCAGACATTGATGAACAGCAGGAGAAAAAGAGATACCATTATGTGAGCCATATGTAAGGTCTTAGATCATCCCAGAAATGTATCATACTTTGTCATTTGTGGCTATCAGAAGCCTGAATTGTGCTATAATGAGTTAGCCACGGCAATGGTTTCGAGAGCCTGCACTCTAGAAGCTAAACTACTCTTAGTGCAGCTGGATTTGCCCAAAAGGTAGTCCCGAAGAACAGAATACAGTGGTGTGAAACAAAGCCAGCACCACATGAGACATGATCTTAAAACAGGACTGACTTTCTGTCCTTAAGATGTCATGTAACTCAGCTTCTATTTCTAGATAGGGTTGCATGGGAATCGCTAAAAGACCTGCCTCCCAGCAATGCTCTTGGCACTTAGTGGCTATGTTTAACCACAAAGTGAGAGAGTACTGGCTTCAGAGTTAGACAGGTCTGGGTTAGATCTACCATTTATCAGTATGTTATTGAGCATGTTTTTTACCACTCTAAGACTCAGTTTCCACATCTATAAAACAATATAATTCTGGTAATGATACAAGAGTTAAAGTAATTTAGCATAGGTTAAGTGCCTGGCACTTAATTGTGCCTAATAAACATAATTCCTAGTCCCCTTAACCAAAATCTAGCTTGCAGAGATAAAAATAATCTGTGGATAACTCTTTAAATAAACCCACCTATAAGTATTCTGGAACATTTCATAATTGCGTCTCAGGAAAATCCCAAATATTTCCTCCACATTCATGGTTCTTTTTAAAATTTTTTTATTGATACATAGTAGATGTACATAGTTTCAGGGTATGTGTGATAATTTAATACATTCATATAATATGTAAAGATAAAATCAGTGTACTTGGGATATCCATCACCTAAAATATTTTATTCTTCTTTATGCTAGAACCATTCAAATTCTTATAACTATTAATATTTTAAAACATACAGTAGATTATAAACTATAGCCACCCTACTGATATATCTAATACTAGGTAGATCTTATTTCTTCTATCAAACCATATATTTGTGCTCATTAATCAACTTTTCATTCCCCCTCTTCCCCTACTCTTCCTGGCCTCTGGTAACCACCAATCTAATCTCTATCTTCATGAGATCCACTTTTTTAGCTTCCACATGTGAGTGAGGACATGCAATATTTGTCTTTCTATGCTCTTTCTCTTAATATAATGACCTCTAGTTCCATCCATGTTGCTGCAAATGACAGGATTTCATTCTTTTTTATGGCTAAATAATATTCCATTGTGTATATGTACCACATTTTCTTTATCCATTCATCCACTGATGGGCACTTAGGTTGATTTCAAATCTTGGCTATTGTGAATAGTATTGCAATAAATGTGGGAGTGTAGATGTCTTTTTAATTGTTGTTTTTCTTTTTAATATGCTGATTTCCTTTCTTTAGGATATATGCCCAGTAGTGTAAATGCTGGATCATATGGTAGTTCTATCTTTAGTCTTTTGAGGAACCTCCATACTGCACTCCATAGTGGCTGTACTAATTTACATTCCCACCAACAGTGTACAAGAGTTTCCCTTTCTCCACATCCTCACTAGCATTTATTATTGCCTTTTTGACAAAAGCCATTTATTTTAATTAGGATGAGATGATATCTCATTGTAGCTTTGATTTGCATTTCTCTGATGATTAGTGATGTTAAGCATTTTTTACATACCTGTTGGACATTTGTATGTCTTCTTTTTTTGGTAAATGTCTATTCAGATCTTTTGCCCATTTTTAATGGTTATTTCTTTTCTTATTGTTAAATAGTTTGAGTTCCTTGTATATTTTGAATAACAGCCCCTTCTCTGACATATGGTTTGCAAATATTTTCTCCCATTCTGTGGGTTGTCCTTTTACTTTGTTGATTGTTTGGTGTGTGGAAGCTTTTAGCTTGATGTAATCCCATTTGTCTATTTTTGCTTTAATTTCCTGTGCTTTTGAGGTCTTACACAAAAAATCTTTCCCAATGCCAGTGTCCTGCAGCATTTTTCCAATGTTTTCTTCTGGTATTTATAGTTTCAGGTCTTAGATTTAAGTCTTTAATCCATTTTTATTTGATTTTTGTATATGGCAAGAGGTAAGGGTCTAGTTTCATTCTTCTGCATATGGTTATTCAGTTTTTCCAGCATCATTTATGGAAGAGACTGTCCTTTCCCCATTGTATGTTCTTGGCACCTTTGTAGAAGATGAGTTGACTGTAAATGCATGGATTTATATCTTTGTTCTTTATTCTGTTCCGTTGGTCTATATGTCTATTTTTATGCTAGTACCATGCTGATTTGGTTACTACAGCTTTGTAGTAAATTTCAATGTCAGGTAGTGTGATGTCTCCAGCTTTGTTATTTTTGCTCAGGATTGCTTTGGCTACTCAGGGCCATTTGTAGTTCCATATAAATTTTAGGAGTTTTTCTGTGAAGAATGTCATTGGTATTTTGATATGGATTGCATTAAATCTATAAATTGCTTTGGGTAGTATTGTCATTTTAACAACATTAATTATGATCCATGAGCATGGAATATCTTTTCAGTTCTTGTGTCCTCTTCAATTTCTTTCATCAGTATTTTATAGATTTTCTTGTGTAGATTCTTTGCTTCTTTGGTTAAATTGATTCCAAGGTATGTTATATTCTCTGTAGCTATTGTGAATGGGATTGCTTTCTTGATTTCTTTTTCAGCTTGCTCATTGTTGTCATATGTAATAGAAATGCTACTGATTTTTACATGTTGGTTTTTGTATCCTGCAACTTTATTGAATTCTTTTATCAGTTCTAACAGTTTTTGGTGGTGGTTTTTCTGAATATAAGACCATGTTATCTGTGAAAAAGGCTGATTTGACTTCTTCCTTTCCAACTTGAATGCCATTTGTTCCTTTCTCTTGCCTAATTGCTTTGGCAAGGACTTACAATACTACCTTGAATAAAAATAGTGAAAATAGTCATCCTTGTCTTGTTCCAGATCTTAGAGGAAAGGCCTTCAATTTTCCCCCATTCAGTATGATGTTAGCTGTGGGTTTGTCATACGTGGCTTTTATTATTTCAAAGTATGTTCCTTCTAGAGCCAGTGTGCTGAGGGTTTTTATCTTAAAGGGATGTTGAATTTTATTGAATGCTTTTTTTCTCTTTGGCATATTTTGAAAAAATCATATGGTTTTGTTCATAGTTCTGTTAACGTGAAGCATCATGTTTATTGACTTGTGTATGTGGAATCATCCTTGCATCTGTGGGATGAATCCTACTTGAGTGTGGTGAATAATCTTTTTTTGTTGTTGAATTTGGTATACTAGTATTTTGCTGAGAATTTTTGCTTCTGTGTTCATCAGTTATATTAGCCCGTAGTTTTCTTTTTTCATTGTGTCCTTATCTGATTTTAGTATCGAGATAATGCTTGCCTCATAGAATGAGTTTGGAAGTATTCCCTCCTCTTCAATTGTTTTTGAAGGGTTTGAGTAGAATTGTTATTAGTTCTTCTTTAAATGTTTAGTAGAATTCAGCAGTGAAGCCATCAGGTTCTGGGTTGCTCTTTGATAGGACTTTTTATTGAAAATTCAACTTCATTACTTGTTATTGTTTTCTTAGTTTTCCATTACTTCATGATTCAATCTTGGTAGGTTGTATGTGTCCAGGAATTTATCCATTTCTTTTAGGTGTTCCAATTTGTTGGTGTATAGTTGTTATAGTTGTTCATAATACTCTCTAATGAGTCTTTGTATTTCTGTGGTCTCAGTTCTTATGTCTCCTTTTTCACTTGTGATGTTATTTATTTAGGTCTTCTTTTTTTTTCCCTTAGTCTAGCCAACTAGACTTCTTGTCAATTTTGTTTACCTTTCCAAAAACCAACTTTTCATTTCCTTGATCTTCTGTATTATTAGTCTCAATTTCATTTATTTTTGTTCTGATCTTTATTGCCTTCTGCTAATTTTGAGTTTGGCTCATTCTTGCTCTTCTACTTCCTTGAATTCCATCATTAGGTTGTTGATTTGAAGTCTTTCTACTTTTTTGATTTAAGCATTTATTGATTTAAGCATTCTTTTTCCTAGTGTATATTGTTGTCTACTGTGTCAAAAATCAGTTGACTGTATGTGGATGGTTTTATATCTGAATTTTCTGTTCTGTTCCTTTGGTCTATGTCTCTATTTTTCTGCCAATACCATGCTGATTTAGTTGTTATAGCCTTGTAGTATAGTTTGAAGTCTGGTAATATGATGCCTCTCAATTTGTTCCTTTTGCTTAAGATTGCTTTGGCTATTCAGGCTCTTTTCTGGTTCCACACAAAGTGTAGAACTATTTTTTCTAGATGTGTGAAATATAACCTTGGTATTTTGATGGGGATTGCACTGAATCTGTAAATCACTTTGGGTAGTATGGACATTTTAACAATTTTGATTCTGCTGATCCATGAGCATGATATGTTTTTTCATTAGTCTGTATCATCTGTGATTTTTTTCCTCAGAGTTTCATAGTTCTTCTTGTAGAGATCTTTCACCTCCTTGGTTAAGTATATTCCTAGGTATTTTATTTTCTTTGTAGCAATTGTGAATGGTATTGAGTCTTTAACTCTCGGCTTGACTATTACTGGTGTATAGGAATGCTAATAACTTATACACATTGATTTTGTAACCTGAGACTTTGCTGAATTTGTTTATCAATTCCAGGTGTCTCTTTGTGGAATCTTTGGGGTTTTCTAGATATAAGATCACATCATCAGTGAAAAGTGATAGTTGACCTCCTCTTTCCTGATTTGAATACCCTTAATTTCTTTCACTTGCCTGACTGCTCTAGCTAGGACTTTCAGCACTATGTTGAATAGAATTGGTGACAGTGGGCATTCTTGTCTTATTCTAGTTCTTAGTGGGAATGCTTTCAACTTTTCCCCATTCGGTATGATGCTGGCTGTGGGTTTGGCACATATGGCTTTTATAATTTTGAGATATGTTCCTTCTATGCTTAGTTTGTTGAGAGTTTTTATTATGAAAGGGTGCTGAATTTTGTCAAATGCTTTTTCTGCAACTATTGAGATGATCACGTGATCTTTGTTTTTGCTTCTGTTTGCATGGTGAATCACATTTATTGATTTACATATGTTGAGCCATCCTTGTATCCCTGGGATGAAGTACACTTAGAGATGGTGGATTATTTTATTTGATAATCTGTTGAATTTGATTTGCTAGTATATTATTGAGGATTTTTGCATCTATATTCATAAAAGATATTGATCTGTAGTTTTGGTTTTTGTTGTGTCCTTTCCTGGCTTTAGTATCAAGCTAGGATACCAAACTACTGATTTTGTAGAATGTGTTGGGGAGGATTCCCTCTTTCTCTATGTTATGGAATAATTTCTGCAGAATGGGTACCACCTCTTCTTTGTAGGTCTGGTAAAATTCGGATGTGAGTTCATTTGGTCTGGATCTCTTTATTTTATTTTTTTGACATACAACAAATTTTGATATAGTTTTCTCATTTTCATTCAGTTCAAAATATTTCTAAATTTCCATTGTGAATTCTTCTTTGATTCATTGCTAATCAGAAAAGTGCTATTTAATTTCCAAATATTTGGGAATTTTCTAAATATTCTGAGATTGACTTCTAATTGAATTGTTAGGAATAGAATATACTCTGCATTAATTCAATCTCTCTAAATTTATTAAAAATGGTAATAATCTAGCAGATGTTCCATACACACTTGTCAAGAAGGTACATTCTGCTATTCTTGGGTGGAGTGGTCTGTAAAAGTCATTTGGTTAAAGTTGACTGTTAGTCTTGCTCAAGTCTTCTACATCATTACTGATTTTTCCCACCTGTTTTTTTCTTTTTTTGAGCCTTCTATTGGGTTGAGCTTTTAAAATCTATTTTATCTTGAATATTGACTTAGTAGTTACACTTTTTTAAAATGGTTGCTCTAGGCTATACAATACACATCTTTGACTCAACACAAATCTTCAAATACAACAGTATACCTCCGTTTCTCCTGCTTTTGTGCTACTTTTATCATACATTTTACTTCTACATCTTGTAAACTCTATAATATGTTACTATTTTTTGGCTTTCAATGATTAATTTTCCTTAAAAGAAATTAAACAATGAGGGAAAAATCTAGTGCTCTGAATTCCTTTCCATAGATCAAATGGCCATCTGGTATAATTTTCCTTCCACCTGAAAAATTTAACTTAATTCCAGTGAAATATCAAAACTATACTACTATATGGCTCTATTCCCTCCCCATTCTATTATTGCTATACATAATATGCTTATATGTTATAAACCCAACAATAAATCATAATTATTATAATTTTATGTCTTTTAAAGGTGATAAGAAAAGGAGAGTAAGTATATATTTATAGAGCTTGTCATATCAAACTTCTTATTTACCATTCTGATTCTCTTCATTTCTTCCCGTGGATTTGAGATACCATCTGGTGTCACTTCCTTACTGCAATACAGCTTTGTTCCCATCTACTTCCCTCATACTGTTATTGTTACATATATAACATTTCTATATTACTGACCCCAGAATACAATTTTATGCATATTGTTTTACACAATTACTTTTTAAATCAGTTAAGAGGAAAAAGAAAGACATAATTATACTCTCTTTTATACTTACCTACATAATTACCTTTATGTAATTTCTTTCTTTTTTCCTGTGGATTCAAATTACTGTTTGGTGTCATTTGCTTTCAGTCTGAGGAACTTTCTTTAGTATTTCTTGAAAGGCATATTTGTAAGTAATGAATTTTTTTTTGGATTCAAAATTTTAATAATAAATTGGACCAGCAGAAGCTTTACAAAGGCAATGATATATCAATAAATAATATTTAAATTCAGTTCCTAATGAATTGTCATATCTTGTTTATCTGAAATATCTATTTTGCCTTCAGATTTGGAAGATAGTTTTGCTTGAAATAAGATTCTTGATTAATTGTATTTTTTTCTTTCAGAACATTATATTATCCACTTCCCTTTAGCCTTCTTGTTTCTGCTGAGAAGCTACCTGTTAATCTTATTGGGGGTTCCATTGTATGTTATGATGATTTCAAGATTTTCTCTTTTTTTGTCCTTCAACATTTTGACTATGACATGTCTGCTTATGGATCCCTTTGTATTTATCCTACTTGGAGTTTTGGAGCTTCTTGTAAATACAGATTAATATTTTTCATCAAATTTGGGAAGTTTTTAGTCATTACTTCTTTGAATACTTTTGTATAGCCTTACATATATGGTGCACTTAACGGTGTCCCACATTATACATATACATGTATACATTTACCAAGATATCATTCTAATACCATATAATTCACATATGTAAAGTGTACAACTCAATGATTTCTAGTACATTCAGTTACACATCCATGACCCCAATTTTAGAACATTTTTGTCACCACAAAAGAAATACCTTGTCCATTATCAGTCCTTCTGTATTTCCTCTGAATACGCTCAGCTCTAGGCAATCACTACTAACCTAATTTCATTCTGTATAGACACGCCTATTTTTGACATTTCATATGAATAGACTTATATGGTCTTTTGCAACTGGCTTTTTTCACTTAACCTAAAGTTTTCAATGTTCATGCATGTTGTAGCATAAATTAATATCTCATTTTTATGGTTGAATAACATTCAGGTGTATGGATATATCACATTAATTTATACATTCATCAGTTGAAAGATTTTGGGTTGTTTCCACTTTGAGGCTACCATGAATAATGTCACTATGAACATCCTTGTACAAATTTTTGTGTGAATACCTGTTTTCAATTATTTGGGGCAGATACATAGGAATGGAATCTCTAGGTCATATGATAACACTATTTTTAACTTATTCAGAAAGTTCCATACTGTTTTCCAAAGTGGCTATACCATTTTACATTGCCATTAACAGTGTATGAATGTTCCAAATTCTTCCTGGTCTCACCAGCACTTGTTATTATTTGTCTTTGCTATTATAACTATCCAAGAGTGTATAACATGTTATCTCATGTGGCTTGGACTTACATTTCCCTAACAAATGATGATGTCAAGCATCTCTTCATGTGCTTTTTTGTCATTTGCATATCTTCTTTGAAGAAATGCTATTCAGATCTTTTGCCCACTTTTAAATTGGATTATATGTCTGTAACTATTAAGTTGTAAAAGTTCATTATTCTAGATAAAAATGCATTATCAGATATATGATATACAACATTTCTTCCCATTCTGTGGATTGTCTTTTCATATTGGTGACATCCATTGAAGCAAAAATTTTTAAATTTTGGTGAAGTTAAATTTATCTATATTATGATGTCTGTGAAAATAGCAGAGTAAGGACTCTGAAATTCTGCTTCAACATAAAAGCAATAACAAGTCTAGCAAAAACTATCAGAATCAACTTTTCTGGAAATTAATCAAAGGCTTGCAGCATCTTAGGAAGTGCTTATTTAAGAAAAATCATTGAATCTCAGGACAGCAGCTTTGTGGTATTTTAAGTTACTTTAACCCCATTCCCTATTCCTCACCTCAGCTGTAGCCTTGAAAATAAAAACCCCCATTCCCAGTACCAGAGAGAGCAGAGCAGACTTTCTTCACCAAAAAAATAAAGAAAGAAACAAACAAACAAAAAGAAAAGAGAGAGAAAAGAGAAAAGAAGACTGTTATCATTTGTTTCAACCTGTCTGGTGGCTCCCTGGAAGGATGGCTCAGAAGACTTGTCTTCATTTTCCCTAACTTGAAGTTAGACCAGAGCTAAAGTTGCTATGTAGGGGCAATGTTTAAAACATTAATAGGCAAATGTTTTATTTGCTGCTACTCAGGTGATACATAACATTTGGGACAAGTAACAGACTAAATAAAAAGCTTGAGAGGTAAGGCTGGGAAATGAGATGTTCATTAAGGGCTTTGCAAAGTTTTAACATATTTCTTGGAATATAGGCCACATTCATGCACAGGGCTCTAAAGGCTCTAAGTTCTCACATATGGCTGACCTGGAGGCTTTGCCAAAGCAGGAAGTGAAGGCTAAGGCAGAGTTGTAAACTCCTTGGCTGAATGTTGAAAGTGCACCACAAAAACACACAAGTCTCTTAGCAAACACTGGGAGATTTCTTCATTCCAGGTGTTTAAAACTATTTGTGTCTGTTTATGAGCTGGCCATTAAACTTACAGAATAGAGACTTTAGTGGCCACAAATGACAAAGTATACAGACATTATAAATTTAGTTCAGAAACATCACTAAACATAAAAAAAAAAAAGTACAAAAAGTAGTAAGAACAAGAAACATGAGAGGATGGGAGGAGAATCTGATTTTCACAGTTGTCACATTTAGTATTTAATTTTTTAAAAAATTCAAAAAAAACTTCTAATACCAACAAAATGAGATATGCAAAGAAAAAGGAAAGTATGAACCATACATAGAAAAAAAGCAATCAGTAGAAACTATCCCTAAGGAAGCCTAGGCATAGGGCTTTCTAAATAAAGACTTTAATTCCACTATTTTAAGTATGTTTATAGAGCTAAAGGAAGCAATGTTTAAAAAACTAAAGTAAAAGAATTATGTCTCAACCAAATAGAGAATATCAGTAAGGAAACAGAAATTATAAAAAGAAACAAATTAAAATTCTAGAGTTGAAAAGTACAATAACTGAAATAAAAAATTCACTAGAGGGACTCAGCAACAGATTTATAAGGCAAAATAAAGAATCTGCGAACTTTAAGATAGGTGAATTGACATTATGCAATTTGAGGAAGAGAAAGAAAGTCCAAAACTTGGACAGCCTCAAAAAAATGTGTGGGACACCATCAAGAATACCAGCATACACATAATGTGAGCCTCAGAAGGAGAGGAAAAAAGAGAGAAAGCATCATAAAGAATATTTGAAGAAATAATGACTGAAACCTTTTCACATTTGATGCAAAACATTAAACTACCATTCTATGAAGCTCTAAAATCTTCAAGTAGGATAAACTCAAAGATATGCATACTGAGACACATCATAAACTGATGAAGGACATGGACAAAAAGAGAATCTTGAAAGCAACAAAAGAGAAGCAAGTCGTCACATACAAGGGGTCCCCAATAGGATTAACAGATGATTTCTCATCAGAAACCATGGAGGCCAGAAGGCAGGGGGCTGATATATTTCAAATGCTGAATGGGAAACAAACAAACAAAAAACACCTGTAAACCAAAAATTCTATATCCAGCAAAACTATTCCTCTAAAAAAGTAAGAAAAATTAAGACGTTCAGAGGTAAACGAAAACTGAATTTTTTGCTAACTGTTCTATCAAAAAAAATGCTAAATGGAGTCCTTCAGGCTGAAATGGAAGAACACTAGACAGCAACTCAAGTCCACCTGAAGGAATAAAAAACACTAGTAAGGTAAATATAAACACTATCACAAGTAAATATAAAAGACAATATAAATATATTTTTTAATTCTTTTTTTAACCTCCTCTCTGATTTAAAAGACAACTGCATAAAGCAATAAAATATAAATCAATGTTGATGAGCACACAATTTATAAAGATGTAATTTGTGACAATAAGAGCATGGGGAGGATGAAGCTATGTAGAACAAACTTTTCATTATTGAAAATAAATCAAGATTAATATGAACCAGATGAAACAGATCAGCTCTACAATCTCTTCTAATAAAAATTCTATGTATCTTTGAAAAAGTTTGTCCATTGCTTTTTTCATTTTTGTTGGTGGTGTCAGTTATCTAAGAAGTCTTTGCCTAAACAATGGTCACAGTATTTACTTCTATATTTTCCAAGAGTTTTACAGATTTTGCTTGCATTTAGGTCTACGACTTACTTAAAGTTTTGTGTCTATGGTGTATGGAAAACTTTTCTTCACTCTTTTTTTCCTGTTTGTTTCAGATTGCATAACTTCTATCTTCAGGTTTGCTGATTCTTTCTTCTGCCAGATCAATTATGTTTATTGAGCCTGCCTAGTATTAATAAATTTTTAACTTTAGTTATTGTATTTTTCAACTCCAGAATTTTCAGTTTGGTATTTTTTTATAATTTCTGTCTCTTTATGTTTTCTATTGTCATCATATTTTCCTTAATTCTTTAAATCTATATCCAGCAAAACTAGAACCTTTAGTTCTTTGAATATATTTATAGTGCCTGTTCAGCATTTATCCTTCACTTAGTGCCTCTCAAAGGAAGTTTCTATTAACTACTTTTCCCCCTATCTATGGGTCACACTTTTCTTTTCCTTTGCATGTCTCAAATTTTATGTTCAAACTGGGCATTTTAGGTAATATAGGATCTCTGCATATTTATCCTTCCCCACCTCAGATTTGTTTTTATTTAGTTACTTGGCTGAATCAATTCATGAAGTCTATTTCCTCCACAGTGTGCAGCCTCTGGTGCTACTGTTCAAATTTTTTCCCCTGCATTTTTACCTTTATGACTGATTTTCTAGGGGTTGCTCCTGAGTCGACACCATTTAGTGGTCAGCCACTGATTGGTCAAAGGCTATGATTAAGCTCCCTAAATTAGTGAGATTTATACCGTTTACCATTGGATCTGTGTGTGGCTTGAAGGCTGTTTTTACTACTTAGAGATTTTACAAGTTTGTCTTACCTTCCGCCAGGGACTTGTAGCTCCAAAGTTCCCTCTCTGGTCACTCCTGAGATTGCAGTCTTGAGCATGCACACATTCTTCCTGATCACAAGGGATGTCTGTGGTTTCGTCTAGGCTCTTGTCTTTTCCCCTGATCCTGTCTTTAAGCTTCTGGCTGGTTATCTATTGGAATGACCTGGCAACAGTTAGACTCCACTGATTTCTAGCTGATTGCTCTATTGTTTTCAACAATACTTGTGTATAAATTGTTCCAGGCTGTTCCAAATAAAGTCAGGCCCTGTAATAATTTTAGTGTCAGCTTGATTGGATTAAGGAATATCTAGAGCTACTAAAGCATTATTTCTGGGTATGTTTGCGAGGGCGTTTCCAGAAGATGTTGGCATGTGAATTGGTGGGCTAAGTGGGGAAGAGCGGCCCTCAACGCAATTGAGGCACAATCCTGGATACAAGAAGGTAGAGAAAAACAAATTCTGCCACCCTCCTTCTCTCCTCCTTTCCCTCCTAAAGCTAAGACTCCCTTCTCCCACTCCAGGCTTTTGGGCCTTTGGACTCTGAAACTTGTACTAGTGGCCCCCTAAGTTCTCAGGCCTTCTACCTAAAACTGAGTTACACCATCAGCATCTCTAGTTACAAGGCTTTTGGAGTTGAACTGAGCTATGTTACCAGCACCCCTGGACCTGTAGTTTGCAGATAGCCTCTCTTGGGACTTCTCAGCCTCCATATAATTACACGAGCCACTTCTATTAATACACCGCCTCACATCTATCTGTATCTCTGTATCTATCCCTAATACATCCCCTCACATATGTCTACATATGTTTATCTATCCTATTTGTCCTTTCTCTCTGGAAAATCCTAATCCAAGCCCCTTGTAATGGGCAGTGTGTTGTCAAGTTTTTGAAGCCTACTCCCACATTCTCTTGAAGAGAACCTCTATGCCTTTGTGATATGGGGCAGGGGAGATTGATGGGAAATCAGCTTTTCACTGAATGCCCTGCCCACATTCTCCTTGCTAAGCAGCTCTGTTGGGTGAGGAGTGCAGGCAAGGGGACAAGGCTGTAAAAATGCAACCTGCCAAATGGGTATATCTTCCACCCAGAAATACTGTGTATCTCCCAGTTAGGCTTTATGGTTTTTCTTTTGGCAGCTTCATACAACTCTTAAGATTATTATCTTGTGCCTCTTATTATAAATTGGTCTTCTTTCATTATTTCTGAGTAAGGTTATTATTTTGTGCCTTTTTTATAAATGGGTCTTCTTTGATTATTTCCCAGTTAATTACTGGTAATTGTTCAGGGAAGTTGACTAATTTTCAGTGTATTCTTTTAAATTTATAAGATACTGAAAGCAAGTCATCTGCAAATAGTATTATGGTCTCTTCCCCAAATTCTACTTTCCTATTCTTTTACATTAGCAATAACTTAATAATTGATGATATCAGGCAACATTGTTTCACTCCTTAATTGAAAGAAGCATTTCAAGTGTTGCAACATAAACATAACCTTCACTTTAAGCACTTTACTTCTTTTAATACATTAAAAATTTCTTTACAAGGACTAAGTGTTTAAGTACATTCTTGGCATCTCCTAAAATGACTTTTTTAAATGCATATATATTATATTAATATTTTTCCTACACTATTTATTCAAAAGTTTACACTGTTGTAATAATTATATTCTCTTGGCCAGGTGCAGTGGCTTATGCCTGTAATGCCAGCACTTTGGGAATCTGAGGTAGGAGGATGGCTTGAGTCCAGGAGTCTGAAACCAGTTTGGACAACACAGTGAGACACCCATCTCCACAAAATATAAAGTTGCCAGGCGTGGGTGTGCATGCGTGAAGTCCCAACTACATGGGAGGCTGAGGAAGATTGCTTGCACCCAGGAATTCAAGGCTGAAGTGAGCTATAATTGTGCCACTGCATTCAGAACAAGACCATGAGACCTTGTCTCTTAAAATATATATATATATATATATATTCTCTTTTTAAAGAAATATTTTTAATTTGGGGGCACTGATTAACAGAAGCCCTGTTAGAGAATTAGTCACAAAGTGACTCAAAGATTTCATGAAACACCTGTAAGACACTGATTACTTCTCAATTATCCAGTTATTAAAGGAAGCATACATAAACCAATGCACATCAAAATCAATCATTTTGACTCTGCTATAGGGAAAAATTTTCTACCAATGCCACACTCTTAACCAGCAACCAAAAAAAGGCCTGAAAAATTCCCCCAGTAAGTTTTGCTGGATGAGATCCCCAATGGAGTCAAGGTACTTTGCCGAGAACAAGGATCCTAACAAGTTATTAAGGCAAGGAACAGAGCCAATGCCCCAAAAGGGTATATCCCAAGTTAGATAAGCAGATGCCAACAGTGAAAAGGACTCTTACTATCTTTTAAAAGATCAGGGTTAGCAGTATGGATTTAATACATAATATTCTGTTGTCACCACACCTCCATTCTCCCCCATCCCAAGAACGTCTATTACTTTTCTTAACAGATATTTCAAGTCATTGAAGGAATTAGTACCTAAGTCTATTCCCAATTTAACCTGGACATAAATTCTAACAGCATTTCTGCTCTATCTCATTTTTAATTCCTTCATAAATTGCATTTCTCAGCACACAAATGACCTACTTTACCCACTTATCATTTTCATTAATCTCTTCATTTTGACACACACACACAGGCACTTAAACTGGCAACTTTGTATATATATCTTAGTTATACTTTGTAATAGTTTTATAGATATTATATATCACAAAATGTATGAAACTTGTGTTTCTAAATGAAAAACTCTTAAGAGCAGACCCTCAAGGGAACTCAAGCAATGGTTGGCAAACTATGACCAGTGGGGCAAATCTGGCCCACTGCCTGTGTTTGTAGATTTTATTAAAACACAGCCACACCAATTCATTTACATATTGTCTTCAGTTGTTTCTGCATTGAGAGTAGTTATGACAGAAACCGCATGGCCTATAGGCCTGTTATTTAACACCATACCAACCAGAACGTTGGAATTGTTAGTGCTGGATGTATTGT
>CAUYSK010054500.1:0-34896 GCA_963575035.1 Avahi laniger
TTTATATTTAAGAAAGAGAATTCAGTGGTTTCATCAGAACCTCAGTGGCATCTACGACCCAGGCCAGTGCAAGCGCTCCTTATCCAGAGCGCAAGTCCGCACCTGCCAGCTCTCCGGTTGGTTTGACGCGGTCCACTTTCCTTGCAGCCTGTGAGAAGCTACGGAACTTTTATTCAAATGGAAGAGGAAGGCATCTCTCCATGTCACCTCAAAGCCTAGGCATCTTTAAAAATGTTAATATTCAAGAGTATTTTGCTTATTTGTTCTGTATTTTTGGCAAATCGCAGGAATTTCCAAACAGGAAAAAAAGTAAATTATGACTTTTTATTTACCAACAAATTGAACCATGGTTATGATGTGCGTCCTTCATTACCCAAACGTCCAGGATAACAGTTCCCTATCTGTTTAAAGTTATGTATATTTAAATGGCTAAATAAAAAATTGTAAGGTGAGCCACATTTTAACTTTCTGATTATTCCTGCATTAAAGGTGACAGCAAAACTTTGTTCAATGTGACTGTTGCCAGTATTAGCAGAACAAGGAATTTGAACAGCCCTTCCCAAAAGACCAACTGAATAAGCTAAGGAAGATATCCTAAATATATATATTAAGGCAACACAGAGGGAAAGAGACGGTGAGGAACTATGTAGCTGAGGCTCCTGAGAAGAAGAAAATCCAGAGATGCGAACCTTGTCTTTCGATATTTCCCCAGGGTATCTGCTCATCACAGAGGCTAGAGAGAGGCCGAAAAAATGAACACTGTGTTCCAACCACGTGTGGGGCTAAGAAGAAAACCACCAGAATTCGCAGCCCATTAAGAAGGGGGAACTGATTGGAATTTTGAAGCGTAGCACCACGGAGAGCAGTTTTCAAAGTGTGGTCCATGCATCCTAAATAATTTCCCCTCACCTAAGTTCCAGAAGGAAGCGCAGAGAAACAAAACGAAGAAAAATACGGAAAAGATCTAGCACATGTAAATTGGAGTCCATATAGGAAAACAACACGTTTCCTCTTCTCGGCTCAGCACCTCACTCCCACATCACGGGGGGCGAGGGCGGGGGTTGGCGTTTCTCACTCCAACTCTGCAGACACTGACTTGGTGTCTTAAATTCAATGACGGCACAAAATATCTGGAGTTAGTGCAGACCCACAGGCTAAGGGCTCAGTCCCACAAGACTGTCCCCCACTTTAGACACCGTGACAACTAGTTGGTCCTGCATTACCTGCATTTCTGTCTGACTTGGTTAAAAGTCAGGAGTTCCCATGACCCCTTCCTCGGGTTCAACGTTTGGCTAGAATGGCTCACAAAACGTGAGCTCACGGAAGAGAGGTCCTCCCTTCTTCCAGCAGGAGGGGCTGTCCCCCGCTTAACTTTCCACTGGAGATTAGAAGAGAGTTGGCCTTGGGGGGCTTTGACCCACTTGGGAATCTTCTGGACGTTTGGGTCCACAGCCTTGGCCAAGCCTGGAGCCACTGCCACTTGTGGGCCATTCCTTCCCTCTGGCAGAGGAACTGAACTAGACTATCACTCATCCTTTTCCACCCCAAAACCACTGCCCTGCGGTTTCCCAGGACCAGCGAGTACTAACATCCCTGTAAGGGGCTGGGCCTTTGCTGGTCTGTGGCGGCGGGAACTGCCTACTCACTCAGGGGCTATTAATTAGGCACCACATGGCACAGATCTGGGCACCAGGGAACAAAAAGTAAAAACCGCTGCCCTGTGGCACTTACATTCTAAAGGACAAGACAGAGAATCAATAAAGCACATAAAATGAAGTAATCCATGCAACACCGCAGGGAGATACGGGCGGGGAAAGGAGTGTGGGCGGGACGTCGCGGGCCAGTGGGAGGAAGAGCAGAAACGTAAGTCATCCAGATGGAGTCGCCCGGACAGAGCTGCTGAGCAGATGATTAGAACCATTTGACTTTTCAAAGCCCGGAAAGTCGTAAGTCCACACCTGACTCACAGAACTTCTGAGACGATAACAAGGGGTAATAAATACACTTCCAACTTCTCTGAAAACCTGAAATCCCAGACGTGTTTAAGCTGTTGTTCCAGGATTTTTGTGTGGACGTTAGTTCCAGGTAGGTAAACCACCTTCATAGTTTCTGTTCTTTGTGTGTCATTTGAAACAGTGTAAAGTGAATTAGGCCCCCTAGACATATTTTATTTTAGTCAAACAAACCAGTTTTTTTAATTTCTATCTTCTGATGACTTTCTGTTGCCATTTGTAAGAGGTTCATATAAACTGAGGTTACGTCCAGCTCTTAATACTGGGAGCCCATAGGTCCCCCATAGATTGGCAAGTCTTCACGACATAAAGTTTCTGGGTATGGAAATAAATTTTGGTGAATGGAAAATTACTTATCAGAAAATCTAGTGCACATTTTCCCCATCAGCTAAATTGTTCCAAACTTTACAAATACAAAATGGTATCAGCTTTTAGCATCTCTAATACATTCCTTTATTGCAGACAGCTTTTTGAATCACATTAAAACCACAGGATTGGAGTTGCCATGAGTTGCATTTTATCAGCACAAATGAGGGTGCTTTTTTTTGCCACACAAATTAGGGCGATTATTTCAATTCAAGCTGTGATAGTTCTGGGGAGAATGATTGCACATATATTATTCAAAAAAAAAAAGAGAAAGAAAGAAAAAAGAAAGCTCACAGTAGGAATCTGCAATGCAGTGTTTAGTTTTGTTTGTGTTTGTTTTTTTTAATCCAGCTACTTAGCAGTAATTTATTGCCCTATTACTTCCGCACTTTGCTGCATTCAGAAAATCTGTACTTGTCATGTTTTCAACTAAAGATACTCATAATCCTTTTTTGTACTGAAACTTTAAGAAAGCCATAAACTAAACTAGACATCAATTAAAAGCTGCTTTTAAGTGTAAAAGACATTAAATAAAAATTTTTAAAAACTGTTCTCTAAATTTTCATAGAGTCCAAAATTATACATTTAATAAACTCTTCAATCGGTGCTTATCCAGGCTGCATAGCTTCCTGCTCTCTGCTGAGGGGTTTTCAAAATAAGCAGATGCAGAACTTTCTGTAAAAATGCCTTTCCACACCACGCTCCCACTAATATTTTTCAACACAAAATCAGATTAAGGGAAGTTCAGGAAGACACGCAGCCTACATTGAAATATCTGAGTGTAGGCTAGAATGCGTACAATGAAATTTGTTCTCACTTTTTTACATCTAAAAGAAAGATCATTTTTTTATAAACCTCAATAATTAAACACAATTTTGCTTTCAAATTTTTGAAACTCATCTTCTTCATGTTAATTAAATTAAAATTTTTAAATTAAACTCAAAATGAAAACTCTATCTATTCAAAGGTCATTTATACTCTTGCTTCTGATCCTATTGAGAAAGCCGAGGCTGAACCAGACCCAGCACAGGGAGAAACCAACACAAAGCCAGGTTAGGTAGAGGGTTGGGTCACAGACGGTGGCAGCGTGGGAGGGAAGGAATTCAGCCCTAGGGCCGATCGTGGACAGTGGGGAGAAGAAGACCGAGGGTGGCCGTGAACTCAGACAAAGATTCTCGATGCTTCCAAAGAGCAGTTTTTCTGGGGTCACTGCTGGAGATTCACTTACAACGGGGCACCTATGGGCTTCCAGTAACCTGCAGTTTTACATGTCTAGGGAGGGAAAAAAGGAAAAATATATTTTTACTGCTAGTGAAATTAATAGAATTTGTATATAAATGTCATTTGGGAATCATTTATCTTATGCAGGCTATCCATGTGTTGTTTAATGTGTATGGTTAATACTAATTGGGGCTAATTGATTATAACTTAGTGGTTAGAGGATCAGAACTGAATTAATGGTGTGACCAGCGGTGATTAGGAAAAAAACATGCTATTGATCAACATCCCTTGAAAATAATTCCTATAGGAATTAATGAAATTTTCATGAATGAATTCCCCAAATGTGAGTCTGTGAAATTCTAGAGTCATTTTTCTAAGGACTTACAGTTTTTCCCTTGCAGTTTTAAAACCAGACTTCATACTGGCAATACTTGATCATGCTGCCATGTGAAAGAATTCCTTGAACCTACTAGAGATATAAATCAAATTTAAGCATTAATAAAAAAGAGCCACTTTCAAAGTTATATGAGATTTCCTCATATTTGAGAAGGATACAGCAGAAATAAATGCTATATATTTTATTTCTCACTCCAGTTTATGTCCTTTCATTTGGGTATGTTAGTGCTTTTTCAGGAAAAAAGTAAACTGAATCTTAAGAATAAAACACTAAGTATTAGGGACATTCTCATGGGACAGAAAGATATATCGAAATAATTAAAGATACACCTTATTGAGATCCCTTATATGATAAACTAAACCTAGCTATCTTTAAAAAAAAAGTAAGGTATTTGAATTCATTCTTCAGGAGGTATCCCAGTTTATTGGAAAAGTAGCAAACATATACATTATTCCACATAAGGCATAACTAGTCGAAGGTGCCCTTCAATGAGACGCCATAAATTGCATCTTGAGTATGAGGGAAATTGCAATATGAATATACATAAATCATTAAAAATACAATCTGTCTTTCAAGCTATGTATGAAATGGAATGAGATAAACTATAGGACCATATTTCAAGACTGGAAAGAAACCTGGAATAATTTCCACTGGATGGAGAACAGTGACATGCTATTATGATAAAAATTTCCCCAAACTGTCATTAATGTCGAATACAAAGAAAAGATAGCAATTATTATTATTAGGTTAAATAAGAGAAATAAAAATGGCTGAGTGTGTGCTAGAGAGAGGATAGATTAAACAGAAGGGAGTACATTTTAATTATAAGGCAAATTAAGCAATGAAACAGTTGGCAAGGGAAATTTACTTTCATTGCTATCAAAGCTGGCTTCAGATTTAGTAAGAAATTCTTTTAGAAAGCTTTTAAAGGACATTGTTTACCAATTTGCCAAGTTTAGACAACCTTTGAGATTTCCTTGTAGTACAAGAGATATCATAATCTAGTTAAATATGTTTTGATATAAAATTAACTAATTTCAAGGTTTTTCCAACTCAGTTCCAAATATCTAGAGCTATCCAAACATAGCTCTAGAAAGCCAGAGTTTTATGATAAAAAAAATTGACTGTTTGAAATAACACTTTAGGTGTAGGGAAAACATGGTACACATGTAACATATTATAGCAGAAGGCAGAAAAGTTCACTAACCCACAGCCAATTTTGTAATGACCTAGTTGCTTACACAGGGGCAAATAATATATGTGCTCATTTCAATCCATTGCTGAAATAAAGGATTTCTCATATGTGGAACATATATGTGTGCGTGCATGTGTGTGTGTGTGTGTGTGTGTGTGTGTATGAAGAAAAAAGGTATTCATTTATTATGTAAATAGAAGAAAATAATTATTACTGGAGAAGAAAATGACTTAAAATAATTTTAAATCTGTATGAGCTGGTCATTCCCTTTGAATCTTTCAAAGATTTTTTTGCCTCTATTTCAATTTTCATCTGTCATTTCAATTTATAATTATGAAAAGAGAACATTGCTTAGTGGTTATCATAATGGGATATCATAATGAAATCATTAACAGAGAAATTTGAGACCTTGAGATGAAAAGAAATGTAAAGCACTATCTTTTAGTAATAAATGTCATAACTTAGATTGTGCCTACAGCAACTTGAAGTTTCGGTAAGTGAGGACACAAGAAAAGAATCTATCATCTAATGCTTCCAGATGCCAGGTCCTTTGCTAATTGCTGCAAATAAAAGACAAGGACAGATACAGTGCCTATCTTTAACAAATGGAGGAGGCGAGCAGTAAAACCACATTACTGATTAATAACAACTGGTACCAGAGCCTCAAAGGAAAGATACGGGGAGTAAAGAGAGAATATAACGAGAGGGCTTAATGTAGCTCGAATAATGATGGAAGGTGTTCCTCAGAAGATTGAAGTATTAGGAGCAAACCAGGAAAAAGGTTGGGAGGAAGATGTTCTAGGCAGAGAAAACTGCATGAGCAAAGGCCCTGAGCTGAGAGATATCTTAACACATTAGAGGAAAAGAAAGAGGATCTGGGTGGTTGGGCATAAAGCCACGGAGAAAGCGGAGCCAGATAAGTTTCCAGAGCTAGGCAGGACCTGGATCACACAAGCTTTTAGGACTGCATTGAGGATTCTGCAGTTTATCAGTCAAAAGTGTGAAGCAAGGAAGTGTCAGGATGGATGACTTTATATGTTGCCTCAATGAGATGTTCACCACCAAACCATCAGGAAGTTGGCCAGAAGTCTGAATTCCAGTGGCAAGAGAATAAAACAAATCCAGGCTCAATTTAATTACAAGTTAAAATTCCCAAGTGTCTTAATCTGAGAGGTGAAATACAGTAACGGGAATATTTGCATGCTTTGCTAATACTCGGACTGATGCTGTGATAAAGCTAGGGATCCCAGGCACGTTCCCTGGAATCAAGGCGTAAGTCAGCGAAGAGGAGTGTGGGAAACACGATCTATGAAGTTCCGGGGTGAAGGGTGTGCAAAGGGCAGGCTGCACGGGAAGAGGCTTGGTCAAGGGGAAGAAGGTCTGCAGCGAGGCGTGGTACAGGCTCTCCGCCTGGTGGGAAATGAGGGCGGACGGTGAGAAAGGCTGGGGCCCGGTGAGCAAAGCACCGTCCCACACGCAGATATTTTCCTTCCCTTCCTGAAAGAAGCAGTTGAAAGTCTGTTCTGTTGATATTCTGTTATTATTTACAAGATTATAGATGAATGCATTCATTTCCTATTGCTGCTATAGCAACTTACTGCAAACTTACTGGCTTAACCCAACACAAATTTATTATCTAACATTTCTGGAGGTCAAAAGTCTACAATGGATTCCTCTGGGCTAAAATCAAGGAATGCAGCCCTCTGGAGGCTCTAGGTGAAAACAATTATCCTTGCCTTTTTCAGCTTCTAGAGATTACCACAGTCCTTGGATCATGGTCCCTTTCTTATATCACTTTCACTTCTGCTTCTATTGTCACATCTCCTTTGCCTCCTGCCTCTTTCTTGCACTTACAAAGACCTCTGTGATGACACTGGGCCCACCAGGTAATCAAGGATAATCCCCCCGTTTCAAGATCCCTAGCCACATCTGCAAAATCATCTTTTCCATGTAAGGTAATATAGTCACGGGTTCTGAAAATTAGCATGTAGACATCTTTGGAGGACCATTACTCTGCCTACCACAATGACTTAGCCAAATTTCTGGGAATAATGGAAACATTTTACTAAGCATGAAAACCTCCCTTCTCAGAAAAGAACTGAAATGAAAAAGGCCCTGAGCAATAGTAGAAATCAGGAGTAGGAGGACACAAAGTTTTAACTCAGATTTCATCTTCCAGATGAAGCACAGATTTATTTCAAGGAGTCAATGGTGAGATCTAGGCAGGACATTCTCAATACAGCCGAATTAGGACAGCAGAGTTGGCAAGAAAGGGTGCACCTTGGGAAAGAAGGAGCTGATCCACGTGAAATCCCACTCACTGCTGTAGGTCAGTTTGTAGCCAGGTGTGCCAAGTTGCCTAAGGGAACAGTCACACCAAAAAAGCTTCTCTCTAATTTGCAATCAACATAATTCACTGAAATTCTTTCTCTTCCATTCATTCATTCACTGATCCACTCATTCACAAGTACTTAATAAGTACATCCACACCTATTATAAGTTCCTGGGATACAGCAGTGACTAAAACAAAATATCTCCTTTCATAAAACTTGTGTTCCAGATAAGAGAGAAAGAACATAGAAAATGAATAACTTGTAATATAGTATCAAGTAGCACTAGGTTTTATAAAGGAAAATAATACAGAATAAGGTAATAGGGTGGGAGAGAAGAGAGTAAGAGACATTTGAGCAGAAACCTACAGGACAGAAAGGGAGTTACCTAAGTGGATGGATATTCCAGGGGTAGGCAGAGAGGAGAGCAAGAACCAGAAACCTCTCCTTGGCATTTCCAGGGGACAGTGAGGAGCCAGTCTATCTTGGGAAGAGAAAGCAAGAGGACAGTTGGAAGGTAATGAGGCTAGGAAGGTGTCCTAGGGTCTGATCATGTAGGTTAAGCCTCTAGATTTTATTTTAAGGCTGCTGGAACAGGGGAATGAGATCTAATTTACATTTTAAAAGGTAAGCTGCAGTTTTTCAGCTACCAGAGAGGCAGTAGAGCAAGAAAAGATAATAAAGATGGTACTTGGTTGTTACAGGGTGTAAATAGGGCAGCTGTAATTAGAACTCCACTTGAATTCTATAATGTGGAAAGGGAAAGAAAAGAAGTTTCCTTAGTCTATTTTTGCTGCTATAACAAAATACCACAGACTGGGTACAGTAAAAGTTTATTTCCATGGTTCTGGAAGCTGGGAAGTCCAAGATCAAGGTGCTGGCCAGACTGCTGTCTGGTGAGGGAAGCTCTCTGCTTCCAAGATGGTGCCTTGTCACTGAATCCTCCAGAGGGGAGCAACACTATGTCTTCACATGGTAGAAGGGATGGAAGGACGAGAGAGCACTCCCTTGAATCCTGAGTGCTGTTATGAAGGTGCCAATCCTAATCAGAGAGGTGGAGCCCTTTATGACTTTTTCACCTCCCAAAGACCAGACCTTTTAATACTGTTTAATTGGGAATCAAGTTTCAACATGAATTTTTGAAGGGACACCATGATAGGGGACACCATCATTCAAACCACAGCAGAAGTGATTGTGTGCTTCTGGAGAGAGTGTGGCATTCCTCTTTAACTCTGTCTATAATTTGGAGACCTTTGTATCTACAGTATTGTTCAGCTTCACAGAACTGGCCCAAAGGTATCAATGACCATCCATGCAGAGAGATGGGATTCTCCCTGACAGTGGTTCTCTGGGGCAGAGAGGCTCTTCCCTGAGATGGGGGGAAGGAGGGGGAGAGACAAATCAAGTTGGAAGCAGGGTACTGTGAGTGGAGGCCAGACAAAGAAAGATGACTGAGTAAAGAAAGCTACTGAATGGCAAGGTAAACACAGAAAACAGAATTTAAAAAAAAAATGCCTAGGGCCAAGAATCACTAACCAGAGGATGCACTGATCCATGTGCTGCCTTACCTTCCTGCAGCACCTGAATAAATTAAAAAAAAAAAATTGGTAACAGAAACTTACCCTAATCAATAATCATTTGGAAAACACTAAAAAGGACTCTGAGAGTATTCAGATGTACAGTAATGTACATGATCATCTCAATAGATGCAGAAAAAGCATTATATAAAATCCAGCATTCTTTCAATATAAAAGCCCTCAACAAATTGGGTATAGAAGGAACACACCTCAAAATAATAAAAGCAACATATGACAAACTCACAGCCAATATTATGGTGAATGGGAAAAAGCTGAAAGCATCCCCCCTAAGAAGTGGAACAAGACAGTGTGCCCACTGTCAGCACTTCTATTCAACATAGTACTGGAAGTCCAAGCCAGAGTAATCAAGCAACAGAAAGAAATAAAGGGCATCCAAATCAGGAGAGGGGAGGTCAAATTATCCCTGTTTGCTGACGATGTTATTTTGTATTTGGAAAGCCCTACAGAATCCACCAAAAGGTTCCTGGAATTGATAAATGAATTCAGTAAAGTCTCAAGTTACAAAATCAATGTACACGTTAGTAACATTTCTTTATACTAATAACAGTCAAATCAAGGACTCAAGACCATTTACAATAGCTATAAAGAAAACAAAATACCTAGGAATATACTTAAGGTGAAAGATCTCTACAATGAGAACTACAAAATACCAATAAGAGAAATTGCAGATAACTGGATCAAATGGAAGAAAATACCTTGATTGATAGAATCAGCATCATTAAAATGTCTATACTGTCCAAAGTAATTTATAGATGCAATGCAATCCCTATCACCATACCATCATATTTTATAAATCTAGAAAAAAAATAATCCTAAGCTTCATTTGAAACCAAAAAACAGTCCAAATAGCCAAAAAATTCTTACATAAAAAGAATAAATCTGGAAGCATCACATTACCTGACTTCAAATTATACTACAAGCTATAGTAACCAAAAAGCATGGTACTGGTATAAAAATAGGGACACAGATCAATGGAACAGAATAGAGAACCCATAAATAAAACCATGTGCCTACAACCAACTGATCTTTTACAAAACAGACAACAACATACACTGGGGAAAGGAAGTCCTATTTGATAAATGGTGCTGGGAAAATTGGATAACCACATGCAGAAGAATGAAACAGGATCCCTATCTCTTGCCATATAAAAAAATTAACTCAAGAAAAGACTTAAATGTAAGGCATGAAACCATGAAAATTCTAGAAGAAAATAGAGCAAAAACTCATCTAGACATTGAGGTGGGCAAAGAATTTATGACTAAGACCTCAAAGGCAAATACAGTCACAATAAAAATAAATAAATGGGATTTAATTAAATTTAAAAGCTTCAGCACAGCAAGGAAATAATCAACAGAATGAATAGACAACCTGCAGAATGGGAAAAAATATTCACAAACTATACATCCAACAAAGGACTAATATCCAGAATCTACCAAGAACTCAAACAAATCAACAAGAATACAACAAACAACCCCACCAAAAAGTGGGCAAAAGACATGAACAGAATTTTTTTAAAAAAAAATATAGACGAGTGACCAACAAACATGAAAAAATTCTCAATGCTCAACATCATTGGGGAAATACAAATTAAAACTACAGTGAGATACCACCTTACCCCTATCAGAACAGCCATTATTAGAAATTCAAAAAATCATAGATGCTGACATGATGCAGAGAGAAAGAAACACTTATACACTGTTGGTAGGACTGCAAATTTGTACAACCTCTATGGAAAACAGTTTGGAGATCCCTCAAAGAAATAAGTGTAGACCTACTATTCAATCCAGCAATCCCGCTGCTGGATATCTACCCAAAGGAAATGAAAAGACACTTAATGACCAGTGGAACAGAACTGAGAACCCAGATATAAAACCATCCTCATATAGCCATCTAATCTTTACTGGGGAAAAGAATCTTTATTCAATACATGGTGCTGGGAAAACTGGATAGCCACATGTAGAAGACTGAATCTGGATCCACACCTTTCACCTCTCACAAAAATCAACTCACACTGGGTAACAGATTTAAACCTAAGGAGTGAAATTGTTAGAATTCTAGAGGAAGATGTTGGAAATACTCTTCTAGACATTGGCCTAGGCAAAGAATTTATGAAGAAGACCCCAAAGGCAATTACAGCAACAACAAAAATAAATAAATGGGACCTGATCAAACTAAAAAGCTTCTGCACAGCCAAAGAAACTGTCACAAGAGCAAACAGACAATCTACAGAATGGGAGAAAATTTTCACATGCTACAGATCCGATAAAGGACTGATAACTAGAATCTACTTAGAACTCAGAAAAATCAACAAGAAAAAATCAAACAACCCTATCAAAAAGTGGGCAAAGGACATGAACAGAAACTTTTCAAAAGAAGACAGAATAATGGCCAAAAAGCATATGAAAAAATGCTCAGCATCTCTAATCATCAGGGAAATGCAAATCAAAACCACAATGAGATATCACTTATCTCCAGTGAGACTGCCTTTATCAAAAAGTCCCAAAACAATAAATGTTGGCGTGGAAGCGGAGAGATAGGAACACTCATGCACTGCTGGTGGGACTGCAAACTAGTGCAATCTCTGTGGAAAGCAATATGGAGATATCTTAAAGAGATACAAGTAGAAGTACCATTTGATCCAGCAATCCCATTACTGGGCATCTACCCAAAAGAACAAATGATACTCTGTAAGAAAGACACCTGCACCCGAATGTTCACAGCAGCACAATTCACAATTGCAAAGATGTGGAAACAACCCAGGTGTCCATCAATACATGAGTGAGTTAATAAAATGTGGTATATGTATACCATGGAGTACTATTCAGCTTTAAAAAACAATGGTGATATAGCACCTCTTGTATACTCTTGGTTAGAGCTGGATCGCATTCCACTAAGTGAAGTATTCCAAGAATGGAAAAACAAGCACCACATGTACTCACCATCAAACTGGTATTAACTGATCAACACATAAGTGCACATATAAGAATAACATCTATTGGATATCGGACAGCGGAGAGGGGGAAGGAGGGAGGAGGGAGGAGAGCAAGAGGGGATGAGTATATGCATACACAAAGAGTGCAATGAGCACTATCTGAGGGATGGTCACACTTGAAACTCAGACTTGGTGGGGGGCAAGGGCAACATACATAACCTAAACATCTGTACCCCCATAATATGCTGAAATAAAAAAAAAATTAAAAAATAAAAATAATGAGAAAAGTAAAAAAAAGAAAAGACACTTACACTCAAATGCTTATTGCAGCACAATTCACAATTACAAAGATGTGAAATCAACCTAAAGTGTCTTTATCAGCTTAATTCATGAGTAGTTAAAGAAAATATGTTATATATACATATTCACCATGGAGTACTACTCAGTCATAAAAAGAAATGAAATAATGTCATTTGCAGCAACTTGGATGGAACTGGAGACCATTACCCTAAGTGAGTGTCTCAAAAATGGGGAACAAAACACCAAATATCATCACTAATAAGCGTGAAGTAAACGATGGCTACATACAAGCACAAAGCAACATAAAGGACATGAGAAATCAAGAAAGGGGGAATGTCAGATGGAGTGTAGCATAAACACTTACCTGTTGGGCACAATGAACACTATTCTGGTGACAGACATACCAAGAGCCCTGACTTAAGCATTATACAAGGTATTCATGTAACAAAAACACTTGTACCCCCTTAATTAATATTTTGAAATAAAAACAAACAAAAAAAATGTGTACTTAACACAGTGCCTTGTGGTACTCTCCTTCCCTTTGATACCATGTGGATGTTGATGCAACATTTTTCCAGAAAACATGTGCAGGAAAGTTCAACTTACATTTCAAATAAAGGACGATTTATACTCAGATATAGACATTAACCACTGTAGTTTCCATATAATAAAGCAATAACCCCTTATTTGATATGATCATGGCAGCACTAAATATCAAACCTTAATGAATATTGCCATACCCTTTAAAATTTTATGACTAAATAGGAAAGAATAAAAACAGTGCCAACAATGATGATCGAAAAACAATTACAAAATGTAAGACCTACAAAAGAGATCAGTTGATAAAGAAAATATAAATTCAGAAATCAAAAAACCAGAAGGTACAAAAACTTTTAAAAACATTTATTTATCATGACTTTTTAGTTCTCCTTTTAAAAATATGTTCCAAGACTACACCACAATATTAATGAGCATTGTATCTCAGAAGACTCATTATAGTTTATTTTAATTTATATTTCTCATTTTGGTTCTATTTCCTTTTTTACATGATAGATATTCAATACATGTAAATCTGAACAATACATGAAAGTTTCTGTTTAGAATGCAGAAAGGTGGAAAGAGAATCATTCCACTCATACAGCAACAACAAAAATAATGTCAGAAAATATGCAAATTAAATTTTCTCGAATGGATCAGAGAGCTGAGGTCACAGGTTTGGGTACAGTTTCTTTGTCTCCACCAAAACTCAAGCTCACAATTGATCCCCAGTGTGGTAGTGCCGGGAGATGGGGCCTGGTGGGAGGTGTTTGAGTCACAGGGCAGATGCCTCATGATCGGCTTGGTGCTGTTCTGCAGTAGTGAGTGCGTTTTCTCTCTGGAGAGACTTAGTTTCCATAAGAGTGGGATATTATAAACCCCAGGACCCCCTCAAATTTTGTCTCTCCACATGTGTTTGCTCCCCATCGGTCCTCTCCGCCATGCTGTGGTGCACGTGAGGAACCCTGGCAGACACTGATTGGATGATGCGGGTGCAGTGCTTCTTGTACTTCCCAGCCTGCAGAGCCATGACCAAAACAAACCTCTTTTCTTTATAGATTGCCCATCCCAAGGTATTCTAAAACACCAAAACAGACGAAGACATGGGAAACCACTTAACCTTTAATCTAAGGAAAGACAGGCACTTCCCAGAAGAGACGAGATGTGAGCTCTGGTTTACCTGGGCTAGATGTTGGTGGACACTGGTAAGAATTCACCTGAAACTTGCAGTGAATTGCAAACCTGGCTGTGCACTGCAAAGAGAATAGAGAACCTCCGGAGACTGCGGACAACAGGGAAATTCAACTCCACCTGCAGGCTATTGTTCACACACCTCATTGGGTGCTCTCTCACACGCCCACACACAAAGACTAGCAAGGGTCCTGAGGAAGCGTCCCTGCTGGTGTAAGTATGACAGAGGGGAGGGCAGGTGTGCAATTTCACCGGGATCCTTATCTCTTCACTCTTACGGAAAAAAAGAAAACGTTGCACCGCTTGAGAAAAAGACAACAAACCTTTTTGTTCTTTAGGCACTGGGGAAAACCTACTGTACATGGGGCAGGAGGAGACAGGAAAGAATATCTGAAACAATCAGACCTGGAGCTGGGAGTAGGCAGCATGACTGAGAGGGCCATTGGCAAGTCTGAGACACAGTGGAGGAAAGAATCGATGAACCAAAAGACAAGTCAACAGAAATTGCTCAAATGAAACATAAAGAGGAAAAAAGGATGAAAAAGAAGAGATGCATGGAAATATAAAATGCTAACAAGTGTGTAATTGTAATCCCAGAATGAAAATGAAAGAGAACAATGCACAAGAAATATTTGAACAAATAACAGCTGAGAACTTTGCAAAATATTTTTAAAAAACATCAAATCACAGATTCAAGCAGCTCAGAGAACTAACTAGGATACAGAAAACAGATACACAGCTGTGCACAAAACCAAATGCACATACACACGTACATACATGTTAGCATATGATATTCAAACTTCCAAGAAGAAAAGACATAAACAGAGAGACAAAGATAAGAATAACAGCAGACTTTACATCAGAAAGTATGTTAGTGAGAAGAAAATGTAACGAAAAACTGCCAATCCTGAATTCTATACCTGGACAAAATATTTTTCAAAAATGAAGGAGAATTAAAACCACATGTCCACACAAAAACTTGCACATAGATGCTTCTATCAGCTTATTCTTAACCAAACCTTAGAAGAAACAAAAATGCCCTTAGGTAGATGAATGGATTAAAAAATAAACTGAGGCAATTTAATAATGAAAGGATAGTTTTTTTCAACAAAAGGTGCTGGGACAATTGTATACTCACACCCAAAACCAAGGAAACAAGTGAACTAAAACACACCAATCCATACCTCACACCCTATACAACAATCAGCTCAAAATGAACCATAACCTAAATATAAAACCTAACATTCTAAAACTTGTAGAAAAAAAAGTGAGTGAAAATATTTGTAATCTTGAGTTAGGAAAAGATTTTTTACATACAAACAAAAGCAGAATCCCTTAAAAAAATAATGTAAAATGATAAATTGGACATCATCAAAATTCAGAATTCCTTCTTTGAAGTGCAGTTTTAACAGAGTAAAAAGATGAGCCACAGAGGGGAAAAAAGTTTGCAAATCACACATCTGATAAAGGGCTTGTAATCATTAAATACTCAAAGACTCTCAAAACTCAGAAATAAGAAAATAACCATTTTCAAACTATATACTAAATATCTGCAAATTCACCCACAAGATATGTGACAGCCAATAAGCATATGAAGAGTCGCTGGGGCTCATTCACCGTCAGGGAAATGCGTGCAACTATAACGAGACACTGCTATACACTACTTTTAAACAAAGCCCTGACAGGGATGCTCAGTGGACACTCATACATTCTGTTTGGTAATGCAAAGTGGTATTAATATCTTTGTAAAATATTAATAGTTTGGTGGTATCTTATAAAATCAAACATATATTTAACATAGTTACCACTTTTAGATGTTTACACAAATGAAATAAAAATGTGTTTGCCAAAAAAACCCTGTATACAAATGATGAGAGTGGTTTTATTCATGAACTGGAAACAGTCCCTACGTTCTTCACAGAATGTGTAAATCCACCAGAGTGCATATATACAACGGAGTAAGCTCAGCAGTAACCAACAGTGAACTACTGATGCACACAACAGACGAATCTCCAACTGCTCACGCTGCATGAAAGGAGCTACATGAAAGGGCCACACACACTACTTCATGCCATTTATATGTCATTATTTCAAAAGTAAAACTAGGGCAAAAAGTAGATTAGTGGATGTCAGGGCCGGGAACAGGCGAAGGGCTGACTACAAAGAGTTTGTTACAGTGATGGAGCTGCTCTAACTCCTGATTGCTATGGCGGTTATATGGCTGCATGTTTGTCAAACTCTCCGAACTGTGCACCAAAATAGGGAAATTTTACTCTACGCAGATATGTTGTAATTAAAAATGGGAAAAATTAAATACTAGAGAACAATCATTTAAATTATCTTAATAATATAAATCAGAGATGTGAACAAAAAGTGCACGTGGAAGAGGTTTAAAATCATTTAATTTACTTTCAATAAAATTTAGTAATTATCTAGATATTCACCAGCTTGAAAATGTCAAAAGTTGACACACAAAAAATATTTTTAAAAAGGAAGTCATAACGATTATAAGAAAAAATGTTAAAATATATTGAGAAACAGTCACACACACACACACACACACAGACACACATGCCAACGATATATCAAGATACTTGAATATTTTCTACTCTTTCAGTAAATATCTTTATAGGTTACTTCTTGGTGGTTTATAACAGCTTAATTCAAAACTGTTTTTATCTTATACCTGCACAGACACCTAGAAATTTCAAGTGAAGAAAGTTTAAAACACTTTGCAGTGTGACTTCTAGCAGCTCCTGTTGTGTCGCTGCTGAGAGACTGGACGGGTCGCGGTGGTTTCACTGTAAGATGCTCAGGAAAGCAGACGCGCTGCACCGCAAGGGCGGACTCAGGCCCGACCCAGAGGCGTCTTTTCTCGGTAGGGCCCATTCAGAGCCAAGGAACACTCCTGTTGTTTCCCTGTGACTAACAAGTTACAGTCAGCAGCTAACCTGTTGTTTGTTTTTAACGACAACCAAACCCGACACGGCAGGTTTAAAGGCCGTGGAGACAGAGTACAATACTTGGGTCGGGGGCTGTCAGGCGGACGCCAACTCAGCTGCCAGCGCCACCGCACATCAGCCACAAGACCACGAAGAGGTCACTCGCCTTTTTAGCTTTGTTTTCTGATTTAAGAAACGAGATTGGAGGCAGGAAGAATGGAAATTCTCGTTCATTCCCTGGACAGTGGTGTGCTGAGTATCCACGCCGTGCACTGAGCTGGATCGTACAAGTGCAGGAGTTTCCGGAGTCTCCCACGGCTGTGTGAAAGACATAGTCATCAAATGATAACACTAACTAGCGGATAAAGGCTCCGAAGAAGCTCAAAATACTCCACGAGAGTTACGGAACAGAGCGGCCTGGCCTGGACCGGGACTGAGGCTGGGGACGGAGGGCGGGAAAGGTTTCTCTGGAGACAGGGTGTGGAGCTGAGGGCTCAGGGACGGGCAAGCCTGTGACCGAGCCTGCTACCTGCCACCGCGTGCGCGCTGGATAAAGCGCCAGCGGAAAGAAGCGACAAGACTACGAGCCTGCAGCGCTAAGGAGATGCCCGCGAAATTGCGAGAGACACCGGGAAGAGCAGAGGGAGGGGCTCGCTCGCGGAGCGCCTGCAGCCCTGTTGGGGCCTCCGGGTGCAGGCAGGACGCCCCCCTCCCGCGACCACCGCAGGCTGCCGCGGGAAAAAGTCTTTTCCTGAAAATCGAGTCTTACCGCTTGCCTAACACACTCCTCTTTCAAGCCATGCAGAGCTTTTAGCAAAAGAAATTTCTCAACATCTAGCTGGCTTCAATCAATACGATCCACATCACCCTCCGTGGTGAGGACTATAAAAATAGAATCTGAAATTTAGGCCTGGACTCTGGGGAAGAGAAGCACACATAAGTAAGGGAAAGTGTTTTGCTTTGAGTCCTGATACTTGACATTTAGACCTGAGAAGTCAGTGGAAATGACAGAAAAGTAAAGCAATGTAAAAAATGAAGCCTCACGGGGAAATGATGTCATTAAGATTTTTCCTATTTATTTCCCTTCTTCTCAAACTTTGACCTGCGGTTATGAGAAGACTTCCCAGAGCTTCGTAATACAATTTGCTACGGGTAAAAGAACTTTACAGGAAATGCTCATCTTTGGAACTGCTGGTCCCTGGGACTGCTCTGAACAAAGCCTTAGCTTCAGGAACTGGGGCAAGAGGAAAGGCCTAAAGCCAACGCTTCGCAGTGCGTGTGTTTGTTTCATTTCTCTATAGTTTCCCTCCAAATTGGTAAAAGAGCCAGGTCTTCACTTGCTGTCACCTTCTAAGTAACTCAACACTCAGGTGATTTTCATCTTTACATAAAGGAGAGGTTCGCCTCCTGCTAACTTAGACCTATCTAAAAAACAGAGCTTTCGAGTGGGCAGAAAGCTGACGGAGACACTCCTTCACACTCCGCTTTTTAAAAGGGAGAAACCGGAGGCCCACACAGACTCTACGACTTTCTTAAGACGTTACTGTTAGTGTTGTGGGCGTGAGTCCCACCTGCTGTGGAGGTGGGTGCTGGGCGGGTGGTCTCTTCCACCATTGCGGGTCGTCAGCCACTGCTTTAAATGATGGCCTCTCAAGTAACTCAGACCACGGTAGTCACATCTTCACGAGATATTCTTCCAGATAGGTGCGGTTCTCTCCACACGTGGCCCACTTGCTCCAAGGATGTCTGTCAGACCTCACACTGCACACTGGTCTGAACTGCGACCTTGCCACCTTCCCGCCCAGGGCAGGTCTGCGTTCCCCGCCCTTAAACGTGGGCAGGCTTCAGTGCAGATTTAACACTGTGTGACCGCCAAGATTGGGTCATAAAAAGCCATGCAGTCTCACCAAAGAAGATATAAATTTGCAAATAAGCATATGAAAAGATGCTTCACATCATATGTCATCAAGGGAAATTAGAACAACAATGAGATACCACACACAGAATATCTATTATAATAGTGAAAATCCAAAACACTGGCAACGTCAAGTGCTGGCCCGGGTGTGGAGCAACAGGAACCCTCCTTCACTGCAGGTAGGAATGCAAAGTGGTACAGCCACTTTGGAAGACAGTTTGACAGCTTCTTACAAAAATGGGCATACTTTTTACTGTATGACCCAGCAACTGAAAATGCATGGGCACTCAAAACCTGCACGGAGTTGTTTATAGCAGCCTTATTCATAATTGCCAAACTTTGGAAGCAATCAAGATGTCCTCCAATAAGAGTGGATAAATAAGAGTGGTCCATCCTGACAATGGGACATTGTTTAGCGCTACAAATAAATTGTCTTTCAAGCCATGAAAAGACGTGGAGGAACCTTAAATGAACACTGCTAAGTGAAAGAGACCATAGCACCAGGAGGAGCAACAGGTAAGACAGGTAAATGGTACCTGGGAGGTATTACACAGAGAGAACTCTCCAGGGAACCCCCCTCTGGTCTTCAGCTGAGTGTGACCAATGTGCGTGTGAGGAAACAATGCAAGGCTGGGGAAAGAATCAGCAGAAAGGAGAGAGAGGGAAATCCCTGAGCTCTCCCAGTGACAAGAACCGTTTATATTCCCGTTAGCCAGCCTGGGCACGAGGCACTGGCCGGGGCATTCAGCAGGGTCTTGCTGAGACTGGGCAAACCAGCCCAAGATGGAAAGCCACTCTGGTCCCACCATGCTTGTTAAGCTGACTCTCAAAAGGACCAAACTATTTCCAAGCCTCTTGGCAGCACCCCAGACCTAAAGACAAGAATATTTATGGAAATATAAAAATAAATAGCATCTAAGAAGATAAAATACACAATGTCTGGCATCCAGCTGAAATACCCAGACATGCAGAGAAAAATGTAACCCATATTGAGGAGACAACTCAATCAATCAAAACAGACCTGGCTGCGACACAGATGATAGAACTAGTAGACAGGGACATTGAAACAGTTACTATAAATATAATCCAAATGTTCAAGAAGTAGAGAAATACCTAAACATTTTTAACCAAAGATTTAGAAGACATTCTTTAAAAGACCCGCAGTGAACTTCTGGAGATGTAAAATATGTCTGGGATGAAAAATATACTGGATAAGTTTAACTGCAGGTTGTACATTCCACAAAAAAAGATTAATCAACTTGAGGACGTAGCAATAGAAACTATCCAAAATGAAATATACAGGGAAAAAAGACTGAAAAGAAACAAACAGATAAGCAGACAATTGTAAATACAAACCGGAAATGCTAGAACAGGTAGGGAGAAGTGAGAGATATTAAAAACTAATCAACAGCAGCTAGAGGCCAGTGAGACGTGATGTGTCATGGGTTAACTCAGGACAAATTGTGCTTAATGGCGTCTATACATCATGGCTCTGATGCTATGTGAAATATGATGGTTCCTGTGGACTAGAAATGAGTAACGCTCAAAACGCTGCGCCTAGCGGGAGGGTGAAATTCAAGATCATTGATGAGAATGCAGTTACTATTGAAGATCATGAACCGCCATGTCATGATTAACATCTGTATTTATTATTTATTTTATTACACATTGAACCATATTTTTTCACACTAGATAAAACATTTATTCTCAAAAGTAACAAGTGATTTTTTAATCCTTTTATTTCAAAAATAGATTCACAGGAAGGTATAAAGACGGTACAGAAAGATCCTATGTACACTTTGCGCAGTTTTCCCAATGGACACATCTAACATAACTACAGCACGACATTAAAATCAGCAGCTGACATTGCTGTACAGACCCTTATCATTTAATCACTTGTGTAAATCAGTGAAGGCAGCACCTCAAAAGACAGAGCTATCCCACTACCACAGAGATACCCTTCGTGCATTCCCCTCCTTCATCTTGAACCCCTGGCAGCCACGAATTTGTTTTTTATATCCATGATTTTGTCATTTAAAGAATGCTATAGAAGTGGAATGGACAGAATGCGACCTTTGGAAACTGGCTTTATCACTCAGCATGGTGCCCTTGAGATCCGCCCAAGCCGCCACAGGGATCAACAGTTTGTTGCTCTTTGTTCCTGAGTACTGTTCCGTGGTCACAGTGTATCGCAATTTGTTTAACCAGTCACCTGTTGTAGGGCATCCTGGTCTTTTCCAGTTTTTGTCTATTGCCAATAAAGCTGCTATGAAAAATCATAAACGGGTTTTTGTTTACGCATAAGTCTTTGTTTCCCTGGGATAAATGCCCAGGAGGGCAATAGTTGAAATTGCCAAATGATTTCCAGGGTAGCTGTACTAGTTCACATTTCCCCAGCAGTGAATGACAGATTGTCTTCCACACCCTCACCAGGGCCGGGCACTGTCACTGTGTTTTATTTTAGCTGTTCTGATAGGTGTGTAGTGACACTGCAGGCTTAACCTGCCTTTCTCTGGTGGATATTGGTGTTGAACTTCTATGCTTATTTGCTTTCATTTGTCCTCTCCATGAACTGTCTTTTACCCATTTTCTAACTGGGTTGTTTGTTTCTACTGCTGAGTTTTGAGATTTCTTTATATATTCCAGATGAGTTCTTTGTGAGATGTATGATTGGCAAATATTTTCTCCCAGTCTTTAGCGTGTCTTACATCCTCTTAACAAGATCTTTCACAGATAAAAATTCTTAGTTTTGATGAAGTCCAGTTTGCCTATTTTTCTTTTTATGCATTGTGCTTTTGATGTCATATCTAAGAACTCCTCATGAAGCCCCAGATCCCCGACATTTTTCTCTTATGTTTTCTCCTAAACATTTTATAGTTTTACAGTTTACATTTAGATATATGACCCCCTTTGAGTTTATTTTTCTATAAAGTGTGAGGTTTAGTTCAAGGTTCTTTGTTTTACCTACAGATATCTGATTGTTCCTATACCATTTATTGTAAAGACTATCCTTCCTCCATCAAGCTGTTCTTGTACCTTTGTCAAAAATCATTTGACCGTTCTTGTGTGGGGCTATGTTTAGGTTCTCTATTCTGTCTCATTTGTCTATGTGTCTGTTTCTCTGCCAATACCACAATCTTGACTACTGTGGCTATATAATATATTTTGAAATGAGGTAGAGTGATTCCTCCCACTTTATTCTTTTTCAAAATTGTTTTATCTATTCTAGTTTCTTTGTCTTTCTATATTATTAATAGTTTTGAAATAATCTTGTTAAATAAAAATCTTGCTGGGATTTTGCATTAAACTTGTATATTAATTTGTGGAGAATTAACATCCTTACTCTGTTGTGTCTTCCAATCCATGAACACTGTATGTCTCTCATTTAAATTGTCTGCGATTCCTTTACAGCCTTTCGTAGTTTTCAGGATGGAAGTCCAGTACGTGTTTTGTTAGACATACACCTTGATGTTTTACTTTTTGAGTGATGGTAATGGGATTGTATATCTGATTTTGGTTTCCATGTGTTCATTGCTAATCTATATAAAACCTTTTTTTGTGGATTTTTTCTGGTATTCTGTGATCTTGCAGAACTCACTATTCAGTTCTAGCAGGGTATTTTTGTTTTGATGGATTCCTTGGCACTTTTTATGTAAACAATGAGTTCATCTGCACATATGGACAGTTTTATTTCATCTTTTTCAATCTATGTATTTTTATTTTCTTTTGTTTCCTTATTGCATTGACTAGAATTTCTAATACTATGTTGAATAAAGGTGGTGAGAACAGACATCCCTGATTGTTCCCAATCTTAGGAGGAAAACACTGAGTCTTTTACTATTAAGTACAGTTCTAGCTGTAGGGATTTTGGAGATGCTATTTATCAAATTGGGGTAGTTTCCCTTATTTCTAATTATTTGTGAGATTTTATCATGAGCTGTTGTTATATTATGTCAAAGGCTTTTTCTGCATAAATTCATATGAACATGTGATTTTTCTTCTTTAGCCTGTAAATAGTGATTTACATCAATTGATTTTTTTTGAATATTGAATCAGTTTTATTCACTCCATCATGGTGTATAATTGTTTTTATGTATCGTGGAATTCTATTTGCTAATATTTTGCATCCATACTTATTATTTTGCAAATAAGGGTTTTAACATCCATATTTATGAGGAATACTGGTCTGTACTTTTCTCCTTTTCTACTGTCTTTTTATGGTTTTGATCCAGTGAATACTTATATTTTCTGAATTCAGGCATATTCCCTCCTCTTTTATTTTAGGAAGACATTGTGTAGAATTAGTGGTGTTAATTCATCCCTAAATATTTGGTTGAATTCTCCAGTGAAACCTTCTGGGCCTTGAGAGATTTGGAGGGATTTTTTTTTTTTTTTTTTTGATGAAGTCTCACTCTATTGGGCAGGCTAGAGTACTGTGGCATCAGCCTAGATCACAGCAACCTCAGACTACTGGGCTCAAGCGATCCTTCTGCCTCAGCCTCTTGAGTAGCTGGGACTACAGGCATACACTACCACACCCAGTTAATTTTTCTATTTTTAGTAGAGATGGGGTCTCACTCTTGCTCAGGCTGGTCTTGAACTCATGAGTCTGAGTGATCCTCCCACCTTGGCCTCCTTGAGTGCTAGGATTACAGGTATGAGCCACTGCACCTGGCCTGGAGGGATCTTCTAAATTGCAAATTCAACTTCTTTAATAGATGCAGGGACAGTCCATTAGTTATTTCAAATTTTCTTTCTGGACAAATTATGGTAGTGTGTTTTTTGAGGAAATAGTCTATTTCTTCTACATTTTCCAATTTATGTGTGCAGAGTTCTTTCTGGTAAACCCTTGTTATCCTTTTGATTTCCACAGTGTTGGTGGTGATGTTTCTGTTTCGTTCCTCAGATTGGAAATTTGTTTCTGCTTTTCTTGTCAGTCTTGCTGGAGGATTGCAGATTTTATCGACTTTTTTGAAGGCCTGCTCTTTGATTCTTTGCTTTTCTCATGTGCTTTGTCTGCAATTTCATCGATTTCTGCTCTAATCTTCATTTCCTTCCTTCCGAGCGCTTTGGGTTTATTCTGCTCTTCTTTCTCCTCATATCCTGAGGTGGAAGTTTAGATTATTGATTTGAGATTTTAGCATTTTCTAATGTACTTTTTTTTAGAACCCTACTCCTACTATTCAACATGGTATAAGTTTTTACTTGTATAAGTTTCCACCTCAGAACTGCGTTACCTACATCTCATAGGTTTTAATATGCTGCATTTTCATTTTCATTCAGTTCAATATATTTTTTTAAAATTTCTGTTAAGCCTTCCTCTTTGGCCCATGGATTACTTTGTAGTGTACTGTTTCTAAATGTTTGGAGATATTCCTATTTTTTTTCTATTTTTTTTTCTAGTTCGATTTCCTTGTGGTCAGAGAACAAACTCTGTATTGTTTCAAATGTTTTAAATTTTTGAGGGTTTTTTTCCCCCAATCATCCAAGATCCAGTCTATTTTGGTACACATTTCGTGTACTCTACAGTTCTTGAGTAGAGTGTTTTATACATGGAAATTAAAATCTGTTGGTTAATGCTATTGTTGAGTCCTATATGTGAGAAATGATTTTTATATAATTACTTCAGAAAATAGTGGACTAAAAACTAGAGGAAATTAATTATAATAAATCTGAAAGACAAAAAATATAACCTTAAAACATAAAAATTTGTTCCAATGCAAAAAGAAAAACATAAATTTATCACGGACAAACGATAGAAAGCAACATGTCATACAGAAATAAATACAACAGCCAATAAAGATGAAAAATTTTTAAGCAACACTAATAGTTTAAAGCAGATTAAGAAGAAATACTTCTTTTTAATTCATTAATGTAATAAAGATAAAAAGGCAATATTAATTCCAGTGATGATTTGTTGAAACTGAACCCTTATTACTAGAGTGGAAATTTAAGTTGTGAAAAATTTTTAGAGGAAAATTAGACTTTTTGTTTATAATTTTTATATGGAAAACTTCCTAAGGAATGTGTTTACTATCTTTCTTTGTTAAATAAGGAAGGAGGAAATACTCAAGTTTGTTTGTGAACCACAATGCTGTGAAAAAAAAAGACCTTGAGGCCAGGCTTAGTGGCTCAGGCCTGTAATCCCAGCACTCTGGGAGGCCAAGACAAGAGGGTCCCTTCAGGCCAGGGGTTCGAGACCAGCCTGGGCAACACAACAAAACCTCACCTTTACAAAAATTAAAAAAAAAAAAAAATTAGCTGGGCGTGATGATGCGCACCTGTAGTCCCAGCTACTCAAGAGGCTGAAGCAGGAGGATCACTTGAGTCCAGGAGTTTGAGGTCACAGTGAGCTATGATAACACCACTACACTCCAGCCGGGGGAGTCACGAAACCCTGTCTCAAAAATAGATAAATAAAATTTAAAAAGACCTTGAGACCTTGATGCAAAAATATTACAATCATAATATTAGTAAAACTTTTCTTGCTAAATAATATAAAATAGTTGAGATAATAGTAATCAGATACCAGACTGAAGTGTAATATTCTAATGAATATTAAAATTCTGATATAACAAATTTTAAGAAGATGGATTGGTGAGGAACAGGCAGTGATCAGAGCAATAACAGAAAATACATTTAAGAGAACTGAATCCTGGTCAAAAGATGGGATTAACTCGGTGCACTTCCTGCTTTCGCATAGCACGCTGAGCCTCCCTGCCTGCACCTCCCTGCTTCGAGCAAGCATCTGTGCAGAGTTCTGTCCACAGAGGGCCGTTAGCATGTCCTCAGCCATCAGCCACATTCATTTTGAGGCCTAAACCAAGAGTGAAAGAATGAGTGTTAAAAATATTTTTTATTTTCCCATTGTGTCCCATTTTAAGACTGAAGGATTAGATATTTAATTCAATTTATGAAGATTGATTATTACATTGTTTTATTCAAGTTTTTGTTCTTTGTTTTGCTTTTGTGTTTGGTCTTTACCAAGAATGATATTTTCATTTTAGCATTGCATTTATGCTAATTAGTTTATGTATATGTCTCTTGTTCTTTTTTTCTTTCATAAGCTTCTGATATTTAGTTGACAAGCTTAAATACCACTTGACTCTCACCTCTTACCTACTCAGTAAACTTGTTCTATTTTCTCATTTCCCTATTCTTTGAGCTTCCATTTTTAAGTGAGCTATTAACACCTTAAAGATCATATCACAAGTATATATTATACTTTCAGTCCATCTCTACTTTAATTTAGTCTTAGATTTACAATTCAATGTATTCAATTCTCCCTGCCGGTTTTTTATTCAATTCTCCCTGCCATTTTTTCCCCCACGTTTCTTCCATTATCTCTTGTTTGAATAAAGCTTTTTTCTAGCATTATCCTCATGAAGGGTTTCTGAATACAAGATTCCCAGAGCTCTTGTATGTTTAAGTTGTGTTTCTATTGCTTAAAGAAACTGAAAGAAACTCAACTGGATATAAAATTCTTGACTTGCACTTTTCTTCCTCAAGCTTCTTGATTACGTTGTCCCACCGTGGTTTACCTGAGACAGCGGGCGTCATGCTGATGATTGTCTTTCCATTTTGAGTGAGTGGACATCTTGCCTGGAGGCCCTCAGGATTTTTTTTTAAACATTTATATCTAATAACTTTGCTAGGATAGATTTCAGAATTGAGCATTTTGACCCAATCTCCCCACATACATAGTGGGTTCTTCTCACATGTAGTTAAGTCTTTTTTCTTTTTTAAGAGAAATTTTTTTGTGAGTTTCAGCTTTAAATATTAGTTCTGCCTCATTATTTTTCCTCTGTATTGACTCTAATCATATATTTTAAGTCATCTTCCCTTATATTGCTATATATGTCACAAAATTTCTATCAGATATTCTTTCTTTCTTTTTTATTGTGTTTTCATTTCCTTGCTTGTTTTAATTTCTGGTGCTCACGTCCTTATGGTACTTTTGGTCATCTCCATTCTACCTTGGGGTTTTGCAATTCAGTTATTATTTCTGGAATGATTTCATCTGCTTTGTTTTCAATTCATGGAAGAATCTGGCTGGCTCCCTTTTTACTTCCTCCTTGTCCATGTCCATTTTGAGTCTTGAAATTTCAGATACATGGTATTCTTTCTCATGTGTGATTGCTTTATTTAATTAAATTTCATTCATTTTGGTATCCTGCATTACAATTTTTCTCTATTTGATGGTTTGATGGTTCTTGTCTTTTTAAAACCTTTCAATCATTGCACTTGTTCGTTATTTTGCATCGATGTTCATGATCTTTTCATGATTCCTAAATGAGATATTCCTGAACCAGCAATCACAAGCCAACCTGGAGAGTGGGGCCTGCTTCTGTGGCTTCCTGGATTTCCTAGTTCAAGGGTGCCCTCTTCTGCTGCTGCTGCAGGAGCACTGTCTGTAACGAAAGGAGCCCGGTGTTGCTGCTGTTAACGTAGTCTTCTTTCTTACAATGTTTGAAACTAATCTGATTCAGAGGGCCTGCTTCCTTCTCCCTCTTCATGAGCAAGGCTCCAAAAGTGTCTCCTCTTTCCAAGTAGCTCCCTCTGAGTAACGTGCCTTCTCACCGCTGCCACCCTGCACACTGCCCTTTCCCAGCCATGGCCTTTCGATTCCCCAGTGGCCAGTGTTCTGGACCACTGAGTCTCACATAGGCTTTTAGCATTTTCCTTTCAGAGACAGACCCTTCCCGACTGTGGATTAACTCTGGTTACTGTTGTCTGTGTTCATCACCAGTAGGACCCCACCATCACCTCCTCCCTTGCACTCCCGGTTCTCAGGTGTAGTGTAGGCTAGGTGTTTACTTCCACAAATTTGTCTTAGTCTCTGTCTCCTAGTTCTACACTAACATGAGTTCTGGATAATTTTATTCCTCCTCCCTGCTGGTCCCTATGACTTTTTCCAGGGCTTAGGGACACAGTCTCCCTTTACTTTACAAAGCCGGGCAGTTCACCTTTCTCAGGCTTACTTCCTCCATGTAACCTAAAATTTATCTAAAAACATCTGATATAGTAACTCCATTTCTAGAAGGTGAAACTAAAGAAAATTTGAAATTCAAATAAAAATTTATGTAAGGAATACTAATGACAATTTTAATTATAATATCAAACTTGAAAATAAATAAATTGACCAAATAAATGAAAATAACTTGTTATAACCATAGTCAAGAATAGATTTTAGCTGTTACAAACTATGTTTGTGAAGAATAATTAGTGATGTCAGAAAACACTCTCGTTAACTGGAAGATTAAGACACAATGTTTTCTATCCAATATAACTTCACTTTTAGTATTTCTGTATGTGTACACATAGATAAAATTCAAGAGGGAAATACTGAATGCACAACCATTCAGTGGGATGCTGGGTGATTATTTTTGTTTACTTGTTTCTATAAATTTTAAAATTCCCTCAATGAGCATATATTTTTCTATGCTTCTTTTTGCACTTAAAAATGTATACGTAACATATGACCATTTTAGAAAACTTAAAAAATTCAGAAAGGCAACAATAACAAAAAATGGGAACACCACCAACAAAAAATGTTATTGTGTACCAAAAACACTCATTAGAATACAATGAAGGAACAAATCCTGTTCATAGCAGCAAGTAAAAAGCTTTAAAAAAATAAAATATTAAAGTTAACTGGACTCATCTATTATCAAAAATTATAAAACTTTACCCTAGAACATAAAAGAATATGTAAATTTTGAATAACTGGATTTATTACCTGCATTTGTAGGTAAAAGAGTATAAGATACAGAAAAATAAGAATACTGAAGGGAAACTGCCCTTTCTGATACTTAAATATATTCTGTAGCTTCAAAAATTAAAAATACTGTTGGCATAAATAAGCATAAATGGAAATAAAGGTAAATGAAAGAAGAAAAGAACAAATATGAAAATTGCATAATTATAAAAATGGTATTGTGAATCCGTGGTGAAAGCGGGGAGTATAGTGTAAGTACTTTGGCAGCATATGGACATTTATTAAGAAAAATTAAAAGAAAGATAGATTACGGGGACTCTGGTTTTCTGTGTTTTGAGTAGCAGAGGAAAGATAGTGTTTGCCTCTTCTTTTCTTAGAAATTTTTACTTGGAAAATAAAGAAAAAAGAGAATAAAAAACAGAACCCCAAACTCTTATTTTCAATGACACAAGCTGTATCTTTAATTATCCCAATCCACAAAATATCATGCACTGCCAGGCACGGCGAAGGGCAGCAGGGGTGCGAGGGCTCGCAGAGCAAGGGCTTTTAGTGCGGATCTCAGAGAGAGTCCACCGGGTCAGGAAGCTCTCGTTCAGAGAAACTGGAGCAGGGATGAGTTGTTACCTGGACGCCCATTCTTCTCAGTATTGTCATAGTGATGAAGAAAGTTTCTAGCAGATGGCAGTAGGGTGTCTTCTAATTTGCAGCACGCCACCACTTGTGTTGGTGAGGCTGGGCTGGGCTGCCGTGACCCCTCCCAGTGGGCTCACACCACTGCCAGCTGCCCCCAGATGGGAATGGAAGGAGGGAAGTCTCTCTCCAAGGAAGACTAAAAGACACAGACCACCAAGAAGTCCCAGAGGCAAACAGGCTTTCTCTTAAAAGTGATCCAGGTTTGACTGGGCGTGGTGGGACTTGCCCATAATCCCAGCTAGGCAGAGGATCGCTTGAGCCCAGGAGTTCAAGACCAGCCTGAGCAACATGGCAAGACCCCATCTCTACAAAAAAAAAAAAAAAAAATATATATATATATATATATATATATATATTTTAAATGAGCCCAACATGGTATACTTGTAGTCCAAGGGGAGGATCACTTGAGTCCAGGAGTTCTAGGCTACAGTGAGCTATGGTCATACCACTGCACTCCAGCCTGGGTGACAGAGGGAGACCCTGTCCTTAAAGGTCACCTTTTACTCCCCTCTTCAGCAAGTGGCTCTTCTCCATGGCAGGGTCACTGACAAAAGCTTCCTTGTGTATTTTGTTATGACCCCCACTGAGAGAGAGAGAGAGAGAGAGAGGAAGTTACTTCTCTTAAGTTAAAAGAAACTACTTTAAAGTAAATTACATTTAAAGTAAATGCTGTAAACACATACTATATACACAATCAAGACATTTTCTCCTAAATTTGATTACATTAAATTTTTAAACTATAATTTTGAAATTTAAAAATCATGACAAATCACTAAATCTTAAAACTCATTAAAATATGTCTTTAGAAATGCTTTATTTCTGAAACAGTGTTATCCAGCCTTCCTTTTAGTGCTGTGGTAGCCGCCTGCAAGAGCAGCCTGCGGAGGGGAGCTCCGCCCAGCCCTCTTCGCTGGCAAGTGGAGCGTCAGGGGCTGTGTTCTCCGGGACAGCCACCCCGAGAGTGATTCGGATGGGTGTGATCACTGTTATCTGAATCACTGGGTACTCAACAGAGAACAGAGAGAAAATGTTCTTCTGGCAGATCTTCCCAGGAAGTAACATCTCCTCTTCCACTGGGAAAAATTTCAAGATATGAGGCAAAATTAATTTCACGTGTTTAGTATTTGTCTAGATCTGACTAGATAGGTAGTGAGTAAATATCCTGAAACAGTGTAATCTGATTTCCCTGGCTTACTTTTAGAAAGACTGAAGATTTTAGACCAATTTGTAATATTAAGGTATAGATCTCTAAAACATTCAGGAAACAAAAATAGTAAACATGGAGGTCAAATCCCTGAGACGAAGAGTGTGGTAAAAGCTGTGTGAAGTCAGATCATTGTTAAAGGCCTCGCTTCTCCAGGTGTGGTCCACAGATCCACAACGTGGGCGTGGACTCGGGCCGATTAGATTGCAGAATCAGCGAAGTGGTAAATGGTGCAAAGATCATGAGTACCATTGGTAGAAAGAAAACTTGGTCAAAAATAATGGATAAAGCTCTTAAAGTTTGTTGGTTTCCAGGACTGGAATTCAATGTGTGACTGGCAGATCGGTGCTCTTTCCATGTTACCAGCTATTTATGCGAATGCCTCAATCAGTTACCAAAAACAGTCTTAAATATCTATATTCAAAAATAGAATTTTATTTGAAAATATCGTGGCATAATACCAAACTAATTTTTAATAATCTCCCATCTACCTCTCATTTTAAATACTGAGATCTCTACTGATTAAAAAGGCACTTATTTAAAGTTTAAAATTCGGGAGAGAAAAAATGGCAGAGTTAAGGTAGCCTCCCGGATTCCTGCTTCCAGAGAAAGAGGCGTAGATCTCAGTCTGCTACACACGATCGGATCGCTCTCCCACAAAAATAGCAAGGTTAATTGGTGGAGATTCAGCGTGGGACGTACAAATCAGGAAAAAGAATAAGGTGAACGGGAGATTGGAACGCAAAACCTGGAAAGCGCGGACAGATAATAGAGAGTGGAGCGTGAGACGACTGCACCTGCCTGGCCAGAAAGGGCACTGGGATAAGACCCTCGAGAGACAGTCTAGCTTCCCCACTGGCTTACAAGCCCACCGAGATTCAAGGACCTGTGTGAAGTGGGCATGGAATTGTGACATGAAACGTGGGGTTCGGGGGAGAGGAGACATGAGCGGGGAGCATCCTGAACTCCCCTGAGCTGCGTGTCAGGACTGCACCACACAGGGGAGGAGCTGGTCTGGGCTACCTCTGGAGGCAGTTAGGAGGTAGTCAAGAAGCTGGTCTCTGGCACCCAGCGGGTCCTGAAGAAGGAGGTGATTACTGAGTAGAGGACTCTAACCTGGAAACTGCCGCTGGCAGTTAGGACTGTTCAGGGCAGCCCAGTAAGAGCGAGAGCTATTGCTGGACAGGCGTGAGATTGGGGGAGGGAGACATAAAGGAGATGCTGGGGTGCCCTGATGACTTGGTTCCCTGATCTGGTGCCTGCCAGCCCTTGAGCAGTTGCCTTGAGTGCTGGTGACCTGGGGGCAGGCGAATGCCAACTCGGGGCCCACAACACTGCAGCTGCGGTGCAGTGTGGAGTGGCTCCCTTCCTCCAGCCCGGGAACTCTCGCAACGAGCTCCGCCCTTGCAGGACTTAAAGTCAACTAGCCAGGCCTGTTTCTTTGAGGGGTAAAGTTTGAGTGCGTCCTCAGTTGTGAGAGGCAGACGACTGCAGGACCTGAAGGCGCTGGGGTGCTGGGAAATCTGCAGCAGTGCCCCCTCCCTCTGGCCGGCATCTTTTGCCAGAGAGAGGTGGCCTCCACCTCTGGACTTGCAGCAGTGAGACATAAAGAGCCACTCCCTCTCTGTGACAAGCACCAGTCCCTGGAGCTCTGGCACTGACCAATAGCTGACAGCCTAGTGACTTTCCTCACCAGACCGGTTTAAGTCATCCAGTACGATTGCATTTCCGCCCCTGGTCAACCACCAAGAGTGAGACCCACAGTTAGGGAACCAGAATCCTGGCAAGAGACCAAAACAAATTCCCCAAGTAACCCCTCCCACCAGGAACAGCCCCCCAGCTGTGGTAGAACCCTGAACAACATGCTAGCGGCTCCCTCTAGTGGCAGATCAGGGCTTTTTACTTTCAAATTGAAAACTGAAAGAAGAAAAGTAACAACTGATCCACATTGGAAGGACCCAGTGAAAGATTTCTGGAAGTATGAAAAATCAAATGAAAAGCACACCCCCAAAGAGGGACACCAGCTCTCTAGCAATGAACACTAACCAAATCCAGAATACTAAAATGACAGAAGAAGAATTCCAAACATGGATTGTAAGTAAACTGAACAATATGCAAGGAAAAATGGATAACCACCACAAGGAAACCACAAAAAAATCCAAAAATCAGAAGAAAAATTCACTAAAGAAATTGAAATATTAAAGAAAAATCAAACTGATCTCCTGGAAATAAAGAACTTATTCAGGGAACTACAAAACACTGTGGAAAGCCTCAAGAATAGGGTAGATCAAATAGAAGAAAGAATCTCAGAGATTGAAGACAGCTCCTTCGAATTGAATAAGTCAGTCACTCAGATTGAGCAAAAAATAAAAAAAAAAGAAACATGCTTACAAGAAATATGGGATTATGTGAAAAAACCAAACCTGTGCATGAGTGGGGTTCTGAAAGGTGAAGAAGAAAACACAAAAGGGCTGGCTAACCTATTTGAAGATTTAATAGAGGAGAATTTCCCAGGCCTTGCTAAAAATCTAGATATACAGATACAAGAAGCTCAGCGGACCCCAGGGAAATTCAGTGAAAATAGATTCAGTGCACCATGTCATGCGTCATCAGATTCAGCAAAATATCCACTAAAGAGGCCCTACTGTGAGCTGTCAGGTGAAAGAAACAAGTAACATACAAAAGAAAAACTATCAGAATAGCTTAAGACTTCTCAACTGAAACCCTACAAGCAAGAAGAGACTGGGGCCCCATTCTTACTCTTCTGAAACAGAATAATGCCCAGCCTAGAATCTTGTACCATGAAAAACCCTACAAGTTTTATATATGAAGGAGAAATAAAGACATTCTCAGATAAAGAAAGAATGTGGGAATTCACCAAGACAAGACCAGCTCTCCAAGAAGTACTCAAAGTTGAATTACATAAGGACCAGCACAATAAACACTCACGAATATAAAACCACTGAAAAACTAAAGATCAAAAGTTAGATTTCACAATGGCTCAAGAGAGAAAAAAAGCAACAAAAAGCAACTCAACAGTATGATAAGCAATTTACCCCACTTATCAGTTCTTTCAATAAATTTGAATGGCTTGAACTCACGCCTCAAGAGACATAGGTTGGCCAAATGGATAAAAAAATATAAGACAAGTATCTGCTGTCTTCAGGAAATGCATATAACCTGGAAGGATGCATTTAGACTCAAGGTAAAGGGGTGGAAATCAATATTTCAAGTAAATGGAAGTCAAAAGAAGGCTGGTGTGGCAGTTTTGATCTCAGATAACCTAGTTTTTAAATCAACAAAAGTATTGAAAGACAAAGCGGGCCACTATATAATGGTGAAGGGTACAGTTCAACAAGAAGACATAACAATTCTAAATATGTATGTGCCCAACCTGGGTGCACCCAGATTCATAAAGCAAACTTTACTTAATCTAAATAATTTGATGAACAGCACCACCATTATAGTTGGAGATTTCAACACCCCGCTGACAGCACAGGACAGATTCTCCAAACAGAAAATTAACAAAGAAATTATGGACTTAAACAGAACCCTAGAACAAATGGGCCTGACTGACATTTACAGGACATTTTACCAAAAAACACTGAATATACGTTCTTCTCATCAGCTCACGGGACATTCTCTAAGATTGACTATATTCTAGGACACAAAGAATGCCTCAAAAAATTTTAAAAAAACAGAAATTATACCATAAATCTTCTCAGATCACAGTGGAATAAAAATAGAAATCAACCCCAATAGAAACTCTCATCTCTATACAAAGTCATGGAAATTAAACCACCTACTGCTGAATGATTCCTTCCTAAATGAGAAAATAAAGATGAAAATCAAAAGATTCTTTGAACTAAATGACAAAGGTGAAACAAGTTACCAAAATCTGTGGGACACAGCCAAAGCAGTCCTGAGAGGAAAGTTTATTTCCATAAATGCTTATATCCAAAAGTCAAAAAGATCACAAATAGACAACCTAATGAATCAACTCAAAGAACTGGAAAAAGAAGAACAGACCAATCCCAAACCCAGCAGAAGAAGGGAAATTATTAAGATAAAATCAAAACTTAATGAAATTGGCAACAGGGAAACATTACGGGAGATTAATAAAACAAAAAGTTGGTTCTTTGAAAAAATAAACAAAATTGACATGCCCTTGGCTAAACTCAGGAAAAACAGAAAAGAAATAACTCTAATAAGCTCCATTAGAAACAAAAAAAGAGAAGTTACAACTGATGCCGAGGAGATTCAAGATATAATTTATGAATATTACAAAAACCTTTATGCACACAAACTGGAAAATGTGGAGGAAATGGACAAAGTTTTAGAAACA
>CAUYSK010054501.1:0-12979 GCA_963575035.1 Avahi laniger
ACACGACCCGGAGCGGGTTGGGGTTTGTGGTGGGGCACCCCGCCACGCATTGGTTTATAGTCACTCACACACGCATCTGGGCACTTGCTATACTGAGCACACACTTGTGGATACATGGGTTTGTTCACACTCCCATTGAGGTCCCCTGGCACCTCAGCCTCTTCCACTCAGTCGCCACCTCAACGGTTTTTCAAGTTCCCGCCTAGTCCTGATTCCGCCCCCTACCGTCCCATTGGCCCGGCGCTCGGGGCCCTGGCGGAAGTTCCCATTTCTGTCTTTTCTATTGGGCATGCTGCTGGTGGCGTCACAAGTTTCATCCAATGGGAACCAGTCTGGAACTTCCCGCTCAGCTCCCGGCCCAGGGTGCGTGGTATAAAAGGCCTGCCCCGGAGTTGCCTAGACACCTCAGGAGGGATCGGATTCAGGGGCCTTCGGCCCTCGTAGGGACTCCACACCCCCACCCCCACGAGGCCGTAGGTGGGATTGGAAGAACCTCTGCCTGGAAGTTACCGCCCCTCTTCGGGCGCTCGTGAACCAGAGTTCCCAGTTCCCGAGGGCTCAGGCAGGCGTCAGCTTGTCCTCACCTGATGAGTCACACGAGGTCTGTGCTGCAGATGGGCAACCACGAGCCCGCAGGTGAGCAGGGTAAGAACCGCGCCCAGAGAAAGGGGGGAGAAGGACGGACTGGCGTCCGCGGGTGGGGTGCGGGGCTCAGAAGAACGTGTGGACATCTCTCCCTCTCCGCCCTCCCCTGCTGTCCCCGTCCCCTTCTTCCTCCCTTCCTTTCTGTAGGTGCAGAAGGCCCGGTAACCCCGCAGCCCAGCAGCCCGGCCAGGTGCGTGCTTTCGGCTTCTGGTGGAGAAGGGTGGAGGTGGGACCCGGGGATGAACACCGAGCCGGGCTTGAGGAGGGAGTGCCGGCTCCTTGGACCGACCAGGCTGGGCCCGGGAGAAGGGCCGGCGGCAGAGGGAGGTGAAGGTGAAAGAGGAAGAGGAGCATTCGGGATCCTGACTTTTCTTCCACCTGCCCCACCTCCCGAGCTGAGGCTGTGTTCTTCTCCCGTTAGGCGGCTCTTCACAATTGATGACTTTGAAATCGGGCGTCCTCTGGGCAAGGGGAAATTTGGGAATGTGTACCTGGCTCGCCTCAAGGAAAACCATTTTATTGTGGCCCTGAAGGTTCTTTTCAAGTCCCAGATAGAGAAGGAAGGACTGGAGCACCAGCTACGCAGGGAAGTTGAAATCCAGTCGCATCTACAGTAAGGACAGTCTCGGCATGAGACTCCCGCACTGGGTCTTTACTGGTTCTCCTGGTTTCCTCTTCCATCTCTGACGTCCGAACCCAGCATTTGGTAGCATAAAATTCTACCGCCCAAATACTACCCCCAAGAAAATGCTTTGCTTCTACCTTTAAGATTTTTCTCTGCTGTTCATTCCAGTTACACCACGTAAATCTCCCTGCCTGTAGCAGGCACCCAAATCTTTCTGCCTGTTCCCTGTTCTCCCTTCACTCACTCCCAGACTGAGCTGTTATTATTTTGGTCCCAGCACAATTGCCACTTGTGTGACCAGTCACTGATGATAGCATCATGTGTTGGGCCTCAGGGAAAACTGTGACCCTTTTTCCATCCTTCTTTCAGACACCCCAATATCCTAAGGCTGTACAATTACTTCCATGATGCTCGCCGGATATACCTGATCCTGGAATACGCTCCAAAGGGTGAACTCTACAAAGAGCTACAGAAAACCCAGAAATTCGATGAGCAACGAACAGCCACGGTGATGGGGTGCTGGAGGCTCTGGGTCTATGAGTTTACTGTGGGCTGGTGGGGATCTGTTTGTGGCTGTCCTGAGTGTCTAGACTTCTTTTTTAAAAGTTTATTTCTGAATTTTCTGTAAATTTTTTTTTTTTTTGAGGCAGAGTCTCTGTTGCCCGGGCCAGAGTAAATGTTGTGGCATCAGCCTAGCTCACAACAACCTCAAATTCCTGGGCTCAAGTGATCCTTCTGCCTCAGCCTCCCGAGTAGCTGGAACTACAGACATGTGCCACCATGCCCGGCTAATTTTTTCTCTATATATTTTTAGTTGTCCGATTAATTTCTTTCTATTTCTAGTAGAGACGAGGTCTCGCTCTTGCTCAGGCTGGTTTCGAACTCCTGAGCTCAAACAATCCGCCCACCTCGGCCTCCCAGAGTGCTGGGATTGCAGGCCTGAGCCACCGTGCCCGGCCTAAATTTTATTTTTTAAATTTTCATTTATTTTAAAATTTTCTTTTAAATAAACTCCAAATGGACACATAGGTAAATTTTATATGATGACACAAACATCCTACAGCTTCACATTTGGATACCCTGATTACCTTCAATGTATCTCTAGAACATTAATAAGTAGTGTGTATAAGTTTGGATTCTTTGGTTGTAAGCAACGGAATCTACCTTATGCAAAGAAACATACCCAAAAGGCTGTGAAGGAGTTCGCTGAATAAATGGATAGAACTGGCTTAGAAATAGGTACCAAGAGATTTCTAGAAAGGGAACCACAGCAGTAATCTTCCAGCAGCAATGGTCAAGTCAGCTTGTTCTATCAAAATGAATGATCTTCTATCTTTCCTCCTGTTTCTGTATCATTTCCTCAGTCCTCAAAGTCCGGTGGGAGATCATCTAAATAGTTCAGTGTGGGCTATGTGGCTACTTGCTGTGCTAGGGCAACGAGGAAGATCTGTCCATTCTGTAACACCAAAAAAATGGGGGAGAGGAAATCCTTCCCCACCAATGACCATAATGCTATTAAAAAGGAGGGTAATGGAGTTGAAAAGCAAAAAACAAAAGATCCCACTACAATCATAAAATTCATGCGGGGTATTCTACCTTGTAGGGAAATTGTGGCAGGCTTCACTTCCAGATTGCCTTTCTTTGCTCACACAGATAATAGAGGAGTTGGCAGATGCCTTGGCTTATTGCCATGACAAGAAAGTGATTCACAGGGATATTAAGCCAGAAAACCTGCTTCTGGGATTCAGGGGTGAGGTGAAGATTGCAGATTTTGGCTGGTCTGTGCACACTCTCTCTCTGAGGTAGGTCTAGTGGTGGTGGTGGGCCCTGAGTACTAGTTAGGAATGATCCATTTTAATTTATTCCACAAGTAAGACCAAGATACAAACCTGGGTTTATATTTGAATGTTGCCTTTTTCAAATTATTTTATTTTTAAATTTTATTTTGTTTATACATGTTTTAGAGACGGGGACTCACTCTGTCACTCAAGCTGGAGGGCAGTGGGGTGATCATAGTTCACTGCAGCCTTGAACTCCTGGCTTAAGAGGTCTTCATGCCTCAGCCTCCCGAGTAGTTGGGATTACAGGCACATGCCACCACACCCCACTGACTTACTGCCCAGGCTCCAAATCTTTCTTGATGCTGAGAATATTCTTGTGGAAACATTCTGGATCATAAGCTAAAAATAATTGTATGAATAATTCCAAATAATGGATTTAGTAGGTCCTAGTATTTGCCCTCTCTTAACCTTGGTCCATTTAAAAAGTTTGTCTCCAAACCCCTGTGCTCAGGAGAGCACTGTCCAGGATGTCCTAAGATCTCCTGTCTTACTGGAAGCTGGGAAGGAGGATTCCCTCAGCCTGGGCTTCTGCTCAGTGTTCCCTTCTCCGCCTTCCTCTAGGAGAAAGACAGTGTGTGGAACACTGGACTATTTGCCTCCAGAAATGATCGAGGGGAGAACATATGATGAGAAGGTGGATCTGTGGTGTATGGGGGTGCTCTGCTATGAGCTGCTGGTGGGAAATCCACCCTTTGAGAGCGCCTCCCACAATGAGACCTACAGACGCATCCTCAAGGTGGGATGGTCACACTTTGGGCATTCTTCAGGGCGCTGGTTGGTTGCTGGGCCTGTGGGGACCAGGGTACACACACAAGGTTGTCTACTAAGGTCCAGAATGCCTTGAAAGGACTCAAAAAAACGGGAAGAATATTGACCAAAGAAACTAACCAAACTTCTTTCTTCTTTCCTGGCTTCAACAGGTAGATGTGAGGTTTCCCCTATCAATGCCTTTGGGAGCCCAGGACTTGATCTCCAAGCTTCTCAGACACAATCCCCAGGAACGGCTGCCCCTGGCCCAGATCCTGAAGCACCCCTGGGTCCAGGCCCATTCCCGGAGGGTGCTGCCTCCCTGTGCTCAGATGGCTTCCTGAGCCCTGTCTGCCTCTGTTCCTTGGTGTTTGTTTAGGGAGCTCTCCTGGCTCTGCTACTTCATCTGTCTTCTCAGTTTCTTCACTTATTAAATTAGCATTGTGTCGCTTAAAAAAGCTGAATAATTTTGCACCAGGTCTTTATAGTTGTGCGAGACAGTGTGTGGATATGCTGAATCTTAATTTCTTGTGGAAACTCTTTCCCCTGAGAGTTGCCCAAGATTATGCCCTCCTGCCCTGGAGATGGTGACTTCCCTCTCCTTGAAAACTACTGCCTACTTTCTTGCAGATAAATGCCCTGAGGGTACATAGCCTGTCACCTATCACAGTGGCTCTTTGACTCAACTATTCCCCACATGTAAAACAGGACTGTCATCAACACGAAGGTCCACTCTCTCTGTACTGACGTTCAACATGCTGCTGTTTCTGAAATGTTTTCCCGCACATCAATGACACTCGATTCTCAAATGAATCCACTAGCACTTCAGTGTTGTGTCATAGTCTGCTTGCATGAGAATATGTCATCCCTGTAACAGATACATCATCACCTCTTCTGAAGTCACACTTCCCAGCAATTTGGGGAGTCCCCTTCCAAACATCTCCTATAACCTCCTGTCACAGTTTTATGTGGCAGCTGCTCCCTGCATTTATTGTGATAAGCTGACTGCACCAGAGTAAAGATCCAGAATCCTCAGCTGTGGGCTCCAATATGTTTTCCCTGCTCAATGCAGCCATGGTTTTCACCAATGTTTCTCTTGACTGAAAACACTTCATATGGAGTTCACCTTGTTAATGTTACTCTCGCCAGTATATTCCACAGGCTCCTATCATTGGGAAATGTCCAGCAGACACAGGACTGATTTCTATTATAACCAGACCCACTGCTTAAATAATTTAGCCACTCAACTCTCAGAGGAACAGCTCACACTGTTGCAGCTCTATAAGTTAAGGCACTGGCTCATGGTTTTCAACCTGCACCTTCAGTGCTTACATCTTTATGCTTTCTAGCTTCGTCCTTAGTTTTTTTGAGTCAATATTTCAATTAAACACTTGAAAATTTCTAATTGGTTCATACGTATGAACCCTGAAATTTATACATGTTAGGTCCTTGATAAACTCACATTGCTGGGCACATTTTGGGGAGAGAGAAAGGTAGAAAAATCACTAGGGCCACAACACTGACTAGCAGGTGATATATGTTTACATAATGAAAACTGACTAGGGATTGAAAAGTGTCTCCGATATGTACATAGTTTTCCTCATCTGCACTAATTCCAGACATTCTGGACTCTCATGGCAGAGTGTATAAACATCTTTTTGTTTTGTTTTGAGACAGGGTCTTCCTCGGTTGCCTGGGCTATCGTGCAGTGGCATCATCTTGGTTCACTGCAACCTCAAACTTCTGGACTGAAGTGATCCTCCTTCCTCAGCCTTCTGAGTAGCTGAAGTAAGGGCACATGCTTCCACATCCAGTTAATTTTTAAAAATGTTTTGTAGAGATGAGAATCTCACTATGTTGCCCAGGCTGGACTTTAACTTCTGGCCTCAAGAAATCCTCCTGCCTTAGCCTCCTAAAGGGCTGGAGTTACAAGCATGAACCACCACACCTGCCCTACCTATTTTTAAAAATTTTTCCCCCAGAAGCATAGATTCACATTGCCCTGAATATTGACTCCCGAGAGTATAAACATCTTAACTTTAATATCTGTTTTACATCTCAATCCAAAACCACTTAATTTAACCCTGAGGGCCATGCACATGTGAAAAGGAAAATTATAAGTCTCTTCCAAATTGTGCAAAATACTATTGCCAATGATGAATAACAGTGTTCCTTGTATGCTAATTAAGCCACATTTATCCATAATCTCTTTTTTTAAAACATCCAGGAAATTAACTCCACCTCCATTCGTTGACTCAATTAACATCCTGTCATGATACTTTCCCTCCTTTTTTTTTTTTTTTTGAGACAGAGTCCCACTGTCACCTGGGCTTTAGAGTGCAGTGGCCTCCTCCTAGCTCACTGCAACATCAAACTCCTGGGCTCAAGTGATCCTCCTGCCTCAGTGTCCCAAGTAGCTGAGACTACAGGCATGTGCCACCATGCCTGGTTAATTTTTCCATTTTCTTAGTAGAGACGGCGATCTCACTCTTGCTCTGGCTAGTCTTGAACTCCTGGTTTCAAGTGATTCTCCTGTCTTGGCCTCCCAAAGTGCTAGGATTATAGGCATGAGCCACCACACCCGGCCGACTTTTCTCCACTTTTTAAATTAAATCTCTTGAGGGCATTTTCTGCCCACCCTGTTTCCATTTTCATAAACATATGTATCCTCAATTCACTGAAAATTGGATTTTATTCTCTCACTTTCATATTCATGAAAAGAAAAAAAAGTTACCAATGGAAACTACCAAGACTTTGCATAATATAATTCTCAAAAGACTGATAGAATTCCTAACATGACTTTGTTGGTTTCTTGTCTGCAGTTACTGCTGGGTTTGTTCAGGGTTGTCAACAGAGAAAATTACAACAAATTTAGATCTAATTGTCTTTTATCTGTGATTCATGAATCAGGGAAGTCTGGATTCTACAAAGAGTTAGGGCTCCCACTGAACAATGGCAGAATAGTGAGTTTTGTAAGGTGGGAACAAGGAAACAGAAAAATAGAAAAAAAATCTGATTGGTTAACATCAGCTTGCTTCAGGTTACTTTTTTCTAAGGATTAAAGCAGAGGGGACTTCCTTATTATGCTGATTCAGGTGGACTGCAATCTCCTGCTTTCAGAAAAAAACTGGTCTGGTTTCAGATCTCTCTGCTTCCTCAAAGTTTCAGTTTGATTATGTGGCATTTAGCATGAGTGACTCCATTTTGGTTTGGTCTAGTCTGTTGGTGTCTAGTATGGGAACTCAGTCCAAAACAATGGGCTCCCATAATTATTGTTTAATTGTGTTCACCTCTCTCCATTCCTTTTTCCATCTACACTCATTCTTTTCATGGTCTTGTAACCAAATGCAAGTCGGACTGCTCATCGCTTGAAAAGCCAGACGGTAGAGACAAGTGTTGGCGATAGGAAAAGCTGGTTTATTCAAGAGCCAGCACCCTAAGATGGCAGACTCATGGTACAAAGATCACATCAAATTCCCCAGGCTGCCCAAGGGTTTTAATGGGGAAGGAGGTGTGTAAGATCAGCATGCCTTGTTCTGGGGGTTACTTTGAGTAATGGGCCATCTAGCGGTCTGCCTGTTTGAGACAGGCGGGAAACGGGGTCTTAAGGCCACACGTGGCCTTCTAGGTCCTTGAATGCTGCCTTTTACACAATAAATCCTTTTATCTTTATTCGAATATTTTTGTTTGTCTTTTAGATTTTTATTTTTAAAGCAAATGTATTTAAAATACCAAAGAACAAAATAAGTTACAATGAAATAATCCTCCCAGATTTATTGGCACAATTGGAACATTAGTAAACCATAAGAGCTAAATTGACGGCTGCTACACTCATGATTTAGTTCTTATTTCCCCTGGTCTGCCTGGTGCTTCTACCACATAAGCCTGGTTGGTGAGAGTTTATGGGGATCGAGTATGCCAGTCTGTTATCAGCTTTTGACAACAGTGCACTGTGTTTCTGTTTGAAGTGGAATTTGTGAATAGTTGCACAGCTCAACAGTATCTTTTAATTCTGTCTGCTTAACAGCCCATCATGTCAAAGAAGACCAAGAGGATGCTGAAGAAAACAGGTTTTTTTTTTTTAATGAGGAGTGGAAATTGCATTATCTTGTTTCTGCTAAAGATGAGTTACTTGCTTTGTGATACTACAATATCAACATTAAAGAAATTCAATGCTCAACAGCATTATAACACTCATTGAGGACCACAAATATTTTAAATTAGGCACAAGAGGTTGCATAGCAGAAATTAAAACATAAAAAGCAAAAGCACAGACAATTCTTTCAAGCAGCAATGAGACCTGGAAATAACGCCACTGAAGAAACTTATAAAGTAGCTTATATACTCGGGGAAATAAGGGAATCCATTCAGTGATGTAGAAATTGTGAAAGAATGCATTGTCAAAGTTGTAGGATGTTTAGGCCCTGATAACATTTCAAAGTATAAACAACTGTCTCTTTCGAGGAGAACCATAACTAATCAGCAGCATGAATTAGCCTTCAACTTAACACCTTCATGCAATACTTCGAAAGGAAAATATACATTATTCAATTGCTTTGAATGAGTCAACTGATACTACTGACTCGGCACAGATTTTATACTTCATTTGGGTCATAAGAGAAGATTTTCTTTGCTATGAAAAATTACTTGCTTTGGGCACTCCTGCAAACAGAACACAGGGAATAGATATCTTCAACAACTTTCAAGAAAAATGTCGTGAAGTTGGACTGAATTTGGTAAATTTAGTAAGTGTACAAATGATGCACTTTCCATGACAGGAAAGCATGAAGGGTTTATTGTACAGATTAAAATAAATATTAACAGATCCAGATGCTCTCATTTCTTTTCATTGTATCTTGCATCAGCAAAATCTCTGTGCTAAAGCTAATATTTTAAATGGCACTTCGCAACAAGTTGTAAGTATTGTTAATTATGTTCCTGCAAATGTAACATGGCATCGTCAGTTTCGGTGTAACATGCTAAAGTTGAACAATGAGGTATTCAGTGTGGATTTGCCCTGTCATTCTAAAGTGCATTGGCTATTGCAGGGACAGGTGTCAGCCAAAATTTTATCTCTGTGAGAACAGATAGTTAAATTTATGAAGAACAGAATCAGCAATATGAATTCTTGAAAGAAGATTTCTATAAAATGCAGCATTTCTGTGTGATATCATGTCAAATCAAAACAACTTGAATATTTCTTTGCAAGGTAAAACTAAGTCTATACGTGATATGTGGCAAAAAAAAGTATATTTAATTGAAGTTCCTTGAATGAAGCCTTATTTGATTACAGCTAAATTAATGCGGCCTTCCAACATGAAAAGGTTCCCCATGCCTGAGCTAGACCACAACAGAATTGAAGATTAACTTCTCAGCATTCCCCTGGGGTGGGCCAGGGAGGGGAACCGAAATCTTTGGTTTCAGGGTTAGTTGTTCAAGTAGTTGTTGAAGGCCAGTTCCTGGGCATTCTTAAGCAAGCACACAATTAGGCACTGTAAAAGAGAGTTGTTAGTTAACTTTAAGATGCAGTGACTGTTACTGTTACAGTCTCATCCAGTACTATGACTTGAAATGACAGTATATGCTAATAATTTCCAAATTTATACGTCCAGGCATGACCCTTCTCCCAATATTCAGTCAAAGGTTGAATTGCCTATGTGACAGACACTTTGTGGTATTACAGATATTCAAACTGATCATCCTCGAAGTTAGATTCCTGGGTTTCCCTCCAAGACACCGCTACTTGCAGCCTCCCCATCTCAGGGAATAGCAAATTCACTCTATGGTTGCTCTGGGCCACTACTTTACTTAAAAGTTCGCTCACCACCTATAGATGGAGGTGGGCCAAAGGTCCAAGAGAGGGAGGCCAGTGCGTTTGCAAGGCGTCACAGCCGAACATCCGTTGTCCTCCTTTTGGCGGTTATTTTGACTGCTTATGCCCTGCCTATGCCCTGTAAGAGGATCCGAAGAGGAGATAATGCAAGCCTGGAAGTCATGGCCAAGCGGAGCACCGGGTTCCGGGTCTTTGCACTGGCTCTGATCCCAGGCGAATGCCCCTGCCTTCTGGGCCTCGGTTTCCCCGGGCAAAGAATGGGCAGTTTTGTCCTTCCTTCTTGATCCCCCGGAGCTGTGCTCACGGTAGAGAGGTGGACTGAGCCAGGGCTCTCGGCTTGGGCGTCTCTCTCACGGAGGAAGACCCGCCCAGGCACAAACCCCCTGTTAAGGTGTTTGTGGAAAACAAACTACGTTACCCAGAAGGCACTGCTCCGTGCGACGCCGGCGGGCACTGGGCCAATGACGGCCCAGAACAGGGGCGTTCCTGCTAGTCGCGGAGCTGGAGGCGGAACTTCCGGGCTCTTGGTGACAGACGTCATTTGGGCGCGACGGTTCCGTCCACGCCGGCTGCGGCGAGGGACTGGTGTTTCGTGGCTGCTGCCCGGACGGCTCTTAGGAAATGAGCAGGTAGGAGGCTGAGACCGACCTCGGTGTGTTGGAACGGACCGCGAACCGCCGCGTAACGGGGGAGTGCGACAGTCAGCCAAGGTCACCGCGTCCCGGGCAGGCGGGGGCGCGGCTGGGCCCGCGGGACCCGCCCTGCTCGCCGCATCCCCGGCCCGACTTGGTCTACAGGGTCCCAGGATGGCGGCGGCGTGGACGGATCCTGCGCAGGTGAGTGCACGGGGGTTTTGGCCTTGCTGCTGCTCTGCTGGTTCGGAGAGGCCCCCGGGGTAGGACGGCAGCCAAGAAAGCCGCGGGATTTCTCTTTGTAGCTGCGCCTGTTTACGAAAAGCGGAGCAGGCTCGTCCGTTGATGTCCAGTCGTAGTACATGAGAGACCGAATAACAAGCCGGCAATAGCCAGGCTATACATTAAAAGTATGACTTTGCTCTTCAATTTGTAGCAACTTGCCTAGGAAACCAACCCCCTTTTCTACAGTGAACAACTCTGGAAGCCGTCCTGCTCTAAGCTTCGCTTGCTAGGAGCTGGATTGCTATGTCTAAGTGACAATTCCGGAAGGAAAACGATAACTTCTGTGACAGTCAGCCCCAAATGTCCAGGATTTGATTAATAACTGACCCCTTAATTTTTGTCCCTGATTCCAGCATAGGACCAACCAGGGAAAGCTATATATGCCCCCTACCTGGTCACATAGGATGCCCTCCTTCTAGTTAGCACACCTATAGCTTCCCCTTGCCAACACTGTCAGGCCTCTGATCGGTGCTCAGTAATTGTTTGGAGAATAGATAAATGAGGCTGTACTCCAGGGACTCCCATCACACGTGTAATCCAAACTCTCAGCAATATCTTGCAAGTCCCTACCCTGTCTACCCTGGCTGACCACCTCCAACCTTGTTTCCTTCCCTTTCCTCATTCCCTACTCGTCAGACACACCAGCCTGATCATGCAAAGCTCTTTCCCACCTCCTAGCCTTCACTCTTGCAGTTCCCTCTGCCTCAGATCTCTGCAAGATTGCCTTTCACATCTTTTGGCTCTGTTAAAATGTCGCTTCTTTGGAGAGGCCTTTCCTGGCAGTTCTGCCTAAAGTAGCCCCTTCTCCATTTGCCTTTGGTTTGCCCTTTTCATATAAGGAATCTGGCAAAATTTTAAAAACTGGCCACAGCCTGCGTTATCCTGGGCCACTTGAGTTTCCTGGTCCTGATATACATTGGCCTTAGAGATATCTGCCAGCGGGACTCAGGGAGGAAAAAGGATAATGGTTATGCAATCTCTGGGAATCTTTGGGGCCTGAGGAAGGGGGTGGAGAGGAGTTAGGGTAATGAGCTGGTCCAGGCCCTGCCACTCCTCAGGTGTTTGACACTGATGAGTTTAGTGATGAGTGCTTTGCCCATGTAATAGAAATATTTTCAGGAGCTACTGGAATGGATTGAATAACAAAAATATGTGGAAATGCTTCACAGTCTCATTACTGTAGATTCACTTTAGTGATGGAGGCTTCTTGGGGTTACACCATTAAACCCCGGATCAGAGGGACCTGGGTTCAAATTCCATCTCTGCTCATAAAACGTGAGACTCTGGGTGAGTTTGTGGAGCTCCCTTAGCCTCAGGTCACTGTGACATGGAGGTGATCGATGACAGTGTTTACCGCAGAGGCTGTGGGGAGGACTGAAAAAAATCCCAAAGCTTATCAAGCACTGAATATTTTCTCTGTAAATCTCACAACTGTTACTGTAACATGGGAATCACTGTATAGATCTGAAAATTAAGGCTCAGAGATGAAATGAGGTCCCTAAGGTCACACAACTGGCAGGTGTCAAGTTACAGGAATTTATATTCAAATCTGGGAGTCTGACTTCAGAGCTGGGGACTCATAGTCGCTTTAACACAGGCTGCAAAGCTCTGCATGGGGCAGGCACCTAGCCGGACCAGTGAGGCTCAGGGACTGTTCTTGTTACCATTATTGCTGTCGTTATCAGTTTAATTATTTCCTCATTCCTTGACATTCTGTTGTCCTTACTGTCTGCATCTCTTGGTCCCATATCATTGCCATTGTCTTCTTTCGTTCTCTGTTGGCTTCTGCATAGGAGCCGTCTCTCCCTCACACCATGGCATTGTGTCCAGGCAATGTCTGTCACGCTCCTTCAGCCCTGTACGAAGGTAGGTCCTCAGGAGGCGCTCAGTGCTTCGGGCCTTGATCTCTTTGCACCTTTTCCAACAAAGCACATACAGCAGTCCCAGGGCTAACTCTGCTATTTGACTTTCCAGGTGTCTGTGACCTTTGATGATGTAGCTGTGACTTTCACCCAGGAGGAATGGGGGCAGCTGGACCCAGCCCAGCGAACCCTGTACCAGGAGGTGATGCTGGAAAACTGTGGGCTCCTGGTGTCTCTGGGTAAGGCCTTCCACCTCCACCATGCAGGGGACCTGCCTCCTCCTTTCTACCCTCTACCTCCACACCTGGCTGGTTAAGAAGGCCTCTAGAACCTGCCTTGCCTCCTTCCCACAACTTCTCACTTTCTGGACTGACCACTTCCTATCTGGTCTCCATGTGTCTCTTTGGGCAAGAAACAGTATTCCTTGGCTTGCAGCCAAAGGAGAAGAAATTGTTAGAAGGCAGTGGGGTGTTTTGCAGAAGCCAAAGGTAGGATTTCCAGCTGCACCT
>CAUYSK010054502.1:0-33565 GCA_963575035.1 Avahi laniger
TTGTTTCTAGGTCTTATCAGTGAAGACAGGAATTATATACTTTTTTTTTTTTTTTGAGACAGAGTCTCACTCTGTTGCCCTGGCTAGAGTGCCATGGCGTCATCCTAGCTCACAGCAACCTCAAACTCCTGGGCTCAAGCAATCCTTCTGCCTCAGCCTCCCAAGTAGCTGGGACTACAGGCATGTGCCACCATGCCCGGCTAATTTTTTCTATGTATTTTTAGTTGTCCAATTAATTTCTTTCTATTTTTAGTAGAGATGGGGTCTTGCTCTTGCTCAGGCTGGCTTCGAACTCCTGAGCTCAAACAATCCGCCCACCTCGGCCTCCCAGAGAGCTAGGATTACAGGCATGAGCCACCGCGCCTGGCCAGGAATTATATACTTTTTAAAGCTAAAATTCTTCATGAGCTCATATTAATATGTCCTGTTCAAATTCAAGATTAGTTTTGCTTAACCTCTTCTTTATTATGTCTGTATCTCCTTTCTTCCACTCTAACAATCCTGATTTTCAAGGATGTAGGATAGAATTAGAGAATAGAATTTGAAGATTCCATACCTATTTCTTTGTTTTATCCCATATTGTACTCACTACATTTTCAGAGTAACATGAACTGTACTTTTCAGTACTTAATCCTATTTCTGTCTTCAGGGGCTTACAGTATCTGTACCTCTCTTTAATATTTGCTGTCACTATGTTTCGAATCCTTTCATTCGTTTTAGTTTTTCAAAATCCTTATTTTTCATCTTGTTTCTCTTAAGGCATTATCTTTTTGTGGTTGGCTCTTGTGTTCCTTTTAGTGGGACTTAATTTAGAATTTTTTTCTTTCGTCTTTAGTTCTTCCCTGAGTACTGTCACCTCATATCTGGATTCTGTCATCTCATATCTAAGTTTTCCTAATTCTGATTTATGTTGTTCTTTCATGTTTTGTGCCATTGTCTTTTAGCTTGTTTTCAAATAGTATGGCTACATTTTTGATCTTGATTTTCTTTGGGGGTGGACATATCTTTCTAGCATGCTTTCTTTGTCTGTGGGACATTATTTTGTTCCTTATTCTCATCTTTATTATACTAACTCTGTGTGAGATTTGACCTCAATATTTTGTTATTCATTTTATGTGAACTTCGTGTTTTTCTGAGCATTTAGATTGAGAGAGGCTTCAGAATAGCTTTTCTAACTTTGAGGAGTTTCTTCTGTTGATTTTGTGTGGTGTCTGAAAATGTGGCCATTTGTTTTCTGAGATTTCCTGGATTTATTTCCCTTCCTACTATCTCTATGTCTCTTGGATTCCCATTCTGTTGAATTTTGATTCCACTTCCAGAAGTTTCTCTTCTGTGTGTGATTCTATCCTGCAAAGGAGCCCTACTAGATATATTTGAGAGTTTAAAGGGGTCAGTACTGGTCTTGTTCATTCATTCTTTTCTATTATGGGTCTGTTGCATACATTCAATAATTGAGAGAGCAAAATGCTCCTGGTTTCAGCTGCTGTAGTAGTCCCCCAGTGTTCTAAGACCCCCAGTGGATGCCTGAAACTTTGGATAGTACCCAAACACCGTACTGCTGCCAGTGGGAATATGTTTCTGTTCATGTCTCCCACCCACAAATTGAATACATTCTTCACCTTAACTAAGAATTTATCACACACTGTGGCCATAACTTTTCCAGTGTGAGGTGCGACAGCAAAACTAGCATGAATTTCTTTTTCTTTCAACACAATTTCATGAATAAAAGATTCAAAACTTATGTCTTAGCAAATTTGACATACGATGTTTTTTTCTTTCCTTATTAAGTCAAGAACTTTCAAAAAAAGAAAAAGAACTTTCACCTTTTTGCTTAAGCAAAGCAATTTATGTCTTGTCTTTGGCATATCTGAATTGCTACCATTCCTATTCTTGTATTTTGTGGCCATTATTAATTAAAATAAGAGTTACTTGAACACAAGCATTGTGATACCATGACAGTTGCTCTAATAGCTGAGGTGGCTGCTAACTGACAACTGGCAGGAGCATAGACAGCTGGAAAATTCTGGGCAACAGGATGGTTCATGCCCCAAGTGGGATGGAGCAGGATGATGTAAAGTTTCATCACACCACTCAGAACCACAGCTATGGATTGTTTATTTCTGGAATTTTTCATTTAGTATTTTCACATTGCGATTGACCACGGGTAAACTGAAACTGCAGAAAGCCAACCGGTGGATAAGTGTGGACTACTGAATTCTTAAATCAGTCTGCTGTGCTTTCTGTGAATTTTCTTCCCTATTTTGGGGTTCTCCTATACTCAGGTCCTTCAGTCATTACTCTTTGCTTCTTTTTTCTTCCTCCTGCCCTAATTCTGATACTGTGAATATCTTGTGGTTGTTGCTGATTTCTCCCCATCCAGTTTGTATTTTGAAGTTTGTGGGAATATTATAAAAATACACTAGATGGTAGATGTTTGCCACAATTTCTTATGCTAGAGAACAGAAAGAAAGACATATTACATATTAATCAATACTGCTGCTTCTGGGTGAGAAGTCAAGAAACACCCCCACAATTCTGTTTGAAGACTCCTTCTGTGAAGAGCCCCCTGTTTTATTTTAAATTTGTTTTGTTTTTAGTACTTTATTATTTGCAGAGTTTGATTTTACTGTTTAAAAACATGACTGTTACTCCTGGGTTGTGTACTCGTGCTCTTTCATAGTGTTCTGGGATCATGTCATGTTTCTTGAAGCCAGACTTTGAAATCTCTTTAAGGTATGTCTTGTTTCCGTGTAGTATCTGTGTTCACTCTAGCTTTCCTTTTTTATGATGCCTGTTCTATTTACAACAGGAGAACTGCAGCCTGGGCCTTTTATCAACATACATCTTAGTATGTCTTTTGTGCTTTTACTGTGGACAAAATGTAAGATATGGTTCTTTCCCTGAAGATTTTGTTTAGTTCATCTTGTCTGTCTTTTGGACTGAGATAGTAAGCTAGGGAACTGGTTTCTTGTCAACTCTTTTCCTTCTCCGCTGTGAGCATCTTGTAGGTAACATTGATGAAAAGATTTCAGTTAGAGATAAGTAAATCTTTGAATTATAGTCCTAATTTGGTTTGAGATAGATGAGATAATGCATATACATGGCAGATTTTTAACTATTGGTTTAATGAATAAAAATTGAGTGTTTTATGATATATTAGGCAATGTGCTGGGCAATAAGGTTATAATAATGAACAAAAAAATCCTCCATTTGGAGCTTTATAGTATAGATTGGAGAACTAATTATTTACTCATCACATTAAAGAATATAAAGTTGCAACCATGATAAGTGCAATGGAGAGGTCTATGGCCCTCTAGGAACATGTAACAGGGACTTTTGCTGTCTGAGAGGTTAAGGAAAGTTTCCCATGGGAAGATTGAGTGAAAATCTAAAGAAAAATAAATGGGAATGTGCTAGGTGAAGGAGTGTGTTTGCTGCCTGGATGCGTAAATTTAGGTAAGACAAGGGTGTCCCAGACAGAGGGAAGAGTGACGGGAATGTCTCTGTGGCAAGAACTTGGTGAACAGAGGGAATTGAAATGAGGCCAAAGTATAAAGGGAAGAGTACAATGGCCGATGTTATTGGAGATATGTCTGGAGTTGGATGAAGAAAAGGAGGCTTACAATGTGGGACCTCATTTAGGAATGTGGTCCAGCAAATGGTGTTAGGTATTTGAATTCCAACGAGATATTTGCAATGACTTATTATTATCATCATCATCATTCTTTTTATTCCATAGCACTCTTTCCCACACTAAATATGGTTATATACTTTAATATTTATTCAGTGGTTCTTTTCCCCAATCTCTATTATTGCTCTTCTCTGAATGCTCATTCCTCAGTCTTTTCATTTAGGAATAAAGCTGAGAAGATAGCTTTGTTTTCTTTTAATCCATTTTACTTTTTGAAGTAGAATTTGCTTTTGTACAACTTTAAGCAAAATAAGTGAAAAACAATTGCCAGAATGTTACCTACTGTGACACATAAATATTTTATGCTTCTAAGACTTTGTAAAATGCTCAAATTCTGTAATTGTTATTTGTCTAACTTAAACTAAAGCCAAAATTATTAGAAATTTTGCTCTCCCATGTTGGCAAGAATCTCAGATTGATTTAAATTAAAATGTTTTTTGTTTTTTTTTTTTTATTTTGAGAGAGTCTTGGGCTAGAATGCAGTGGTGTCATCATAGCTCACCGCAACCTCAAACTCCTGGGCTCAAGCGATCCTCTTGCCTTAGCCTCCCCAGTAGCTGGGATGTCAGGCTCATGCCATGACACCCAGCTAATTTTCCTATTTTTAGTAGAGACTGGGTCTCACTCTTGCTCAGGCTAGTCATGAACTCCTGTGCTCAAGTGATCCTCCTGCCTCGACCTCCCAGAGTGCTAGGATTACAGGTGTGAGCCACCGCACCTGGCCAATTTCAAATGTTTTGACCTTACCTGGAATCAATTTCTGGAAATATGAGACCTGAGGCCAACTCTATGAAAGAGCAGGAGGAGCTGGAAAGAGGTGGCTGCTGTGTGTATGCATTTGTGTGTGAATGCACATGTATTTTACTTTTGCTGATTTAAAATTGGTCGATGAAGAGCTAACGTGGGAACTGTGACACTTCCTAGATGTTAAATGCCACAACTATTCTCCCTATTCTAAAATAAAGGAATAACTGTATTATTTAGGCCATGTAAATAAAATTGTCCTGAGCTTTACATAAAATCTAGGTAGGCTTGGAATGCTCTGGGGCTCACACCATGGTGCTCTGTGCTCTGTTGGGGTTTTCCTCTTTAGGCACTAACTGTTTGTGTGCTTCGCACCTTTTCCTCTTTTCCTCTAGCATATCTTCTGTGGATGAAGGTGCTTTCCCTGGGTCTCAATTCAGGAGGAGAGTGGTTAATCATACTAGCAAATGTGGTATTTTTTGTAACTACAACTTTTAAATATGTGTAATACCTTTACATATCACAGGACCTTTCCAAATACGATTATATAACTAAAAAGTGCTTTTAATTTTGGGAATTGTCTCTAGCCAGCTATATAGTAAATATAATTTTGGATACTGGGTTTGGGCCCATGGGGGCCTCAATCCCCCATTGTATCGTTATTGCAGAGATAGCTTATTCCATAAGAAGCACAAATATGATGGGAACTGAGAAAGCAGGTGAACTTTTTGACCTTTATTTGATGTGTAAAGTTCAATATCATTTCCTCAGGAAAAATAATTGCTTTAGCCCCTATAAATCTCTAATATATTTAGAATAATTTTGACTAAATTTATAAAATAAGTAAAAACGTTTAAACTTTCCCTGATTTAGCTCTGTACTTACATAATAGTTAATTTACTTTCTCTTGAGTGGGCATATTTAATATTTGGCCAAGAAGTTAATAAAATATTTAAGGAGAGTTATGGTTTAGAATATTTTGTTCATGGTTTTGTTAATGAACGATAGATAAACTTTGTTATGGCAAGTGGTGTAGTAAATCAATTCCTCACGTAGAACATGAATCCTTTGTGTACAGACCTGATCATAATGCCTGGTATGTAACATGTAATGTTTATTAAATGAACAGATAACCACTCTCAAAAATATTATGTGTGTTCCAGGACCTGACCTTCAGGTTTGCATATCCAAAAAACCTACATGTTGCACCAGGAAGATGGAGGAGAGATATCAAATTGCAGTCCGCCAAGATATGCAGCAGGTGCTTCAAACATCCAGCTCTACATTAAAGTTTCTAATATCTCGAAATGCAGCTGTTTTTCAAGGTAAATGTATCTTCAGGTCTGAAAATAAGGATCAGCTTTGTTATACAATTTGCTTATGATGGTTATACTGATAAACTTGAATGGGTTCCTTTCCTTGTATTTACATATTATTCTGGTATAAAATGAGATTTTAACTTTTTCTAACCTTCAAAACTTGTTTCTGAGATCATCCTGGGGATATATATTTAGTTGGAGTGGAGACATTGTCACGCTAGTGAAATGATTCTTGGAAATATATTCCTCTATAGGGTTCTTCCAGATCCCCTAATATTCTGATCCATGTTTTACTTTAATATGAATAAATATAATTATTAGATTTCCTGAAAAGATATTCTATAACATAAAATCTCATTGCTTTTAATGGGTAATTATAGATTTATTTTAAAAAATATGATTTGAAAAAATACTTATCTGTATTAATATTTTCCTCCTACAACCTCATGTGGTTTTCATAAGAATGCCAGTGTAATATATCAAAGTGCAGGCAAGTCTGGTAAATAGTAAAATCGGAAATATTAATTAGATATTTAAGGGTCAACTAAGACCAGAACTCAACCTTAATTCAAACAATATGTTCAGAAATAAAATTAATGGCTTATAAAATTACAAGGCACACTGAAAAATAGATGAACTTTTTCTTATTTTAGTCATCACTTCTATAAAATTTCTTATTACTCCAATAAAATAGCTTAATTTATTTTTCCTTTTATAAAGCATCAGCTATTCTGTATATGACTAGAATGAAAATGTCTAGATTATACTGCCTTTAAAACAAATGTATTGCTTTTGTTCAACATAGAATATAACTTCTGTTCATATTCCTTTTTAATAAATATATTAATGTCAATCTATTTAAATAATTTGGTTTATATACATAACTAAATCACAGGGCTGATTAATTTTCAAAACTACACTTACTAAATAAGATAAATACAATAAATCAGAATAAAATTTAAGTTCAGTTAAAATGTAATTCATGATGAATTGATGATTTTTTATAGAAACTGAAATGTCAGGCTTAAGATGTTGTTAATTTAGCAATTTTTTTTAGATGACAACTTTATTTCTGTAATGAGATTTATTCATGTGAAATTGTTGGAGAAAATTTATTGATATGCATTTTTAAACCAAGATTTGTGATTCGAAATGGCTGAATTAGAAGGCTTTAACTACCCACAAAAAGTTATGTAATGATTATTTGTCATGAAAATATTTTTGTTTACATATATGTATGAAATACGCATTTAGGAGGTAAATGGGCAGTGAATAGATCTGTCTGTGCAGAACACAAAACAGGGAATTTGTGGTTGTCAGTTGTATGCTTGAAAAGTGAGCTGAACTTACATCGAAGAAAACTTAAAATGTCACCTTGAGTTTGACAGAATCATTACAGAGTTTTTTATTGATACATAACACTTTACATATTTATGGGATACACGTGATATTTTGTTACATGATTAGAATATGTAATAATCAAGTCAGAGTATTTGAGGTATCCATCACTCTGAGTATTTATTATTTCTATGTGTTGGAAACAATTCAAGTTCTCTCTTTTAGCTATTTTGGAATATATATTATATTGTTGTTAAGTGAAGTCACTCCACTCTCCTGTCAAATAATAGCACTTATACCTTTCCTCTAACTGTATGTTTGTACCCCTTGACTTACCTCCCTTCATCCCCCCATTAAAGATTTTTAAAGAGGGAGGCATCCTTATGATTTCTCATCTTTTAATGTCAAAGCTAAATATCTCTAAGTAAGAATACAGGACTGAAGAAGATCATGACGAATGTAACTTACTTTTTACTTTTTTTTTAGAGACAAGGTCTTGCTCTGTTGCCTAGGCTGAAGTGCAGTGGCACAATCACAGCTCACTGCAGCCTTGAGCTCCTGGACTCAAGCAAATCTCTTGCCTCATCCTCCCTAGTAGCTGGGACTACAGGTGCATGCCACTACACCTGGTTAATTTTTTAATTTTTTTTGTAGAGACAGGATCTCACTATTGCCCAGGCTGGTTTCAAACTCCTGGCCTCAAGCGATCCTCCCACCTTGACCTCCCGGAGTGCTGGGATTACAGTAACCTGCCTTTTTAGATAGCAGCATTAATTACATAGGTGAAAGAAAGTGCCAACAGTCACTAACACATAGGCACTTGATGTTGTTGACATTTACTTTTGTCTTCAAAGATACTGTAACAGACTTTTCACATATTCTTTGACAGATTCATCAAGATAAAACACATTAAGTTCAAAATGTTGTGAAACCTGGAATATTTAGACTTTTAAGATGGGTTGAGGCTACTGAAAACTTTAGTAATAACCATCTCAGGAGTAGAAATACATGTTAAGGTATAAGATTGTCTCTGTCTACCAAAGTGTCAGGTAATTTAATGAAAACTCTTGTTATTTTCTATTTAATAAATTATACCTGCTGTATTCAATAGGTTGTGCTGTTTATTGAAAAACGAATTATAAAAATTAAAAGGGTAGAGACATTCTTAAATATGATTTGTTATAATAAATTATCATTTTCTCTCTTTGTGGAATGTCAAGTTTTATTTAATAATCATGAGAAAGCAAGACAAATTCAGAAGAAATTTGCTTAAAGGCTAACTTTACTGGAACCAAATTCTCTTACAAGAATAGCCATTTTTAATTTATTGAATAGAATAAGTAGCCTTAGGCTTATTTATATAAAAACGAGCTTAAATATTTGCTAAAAGCAATGAGAGATCACATTTGCTATATCATAACTCAGCAGGTTACTTTATTAATAAGTAAAATGCCCTCCGTCTAGTTTCTGTGCAATTAAAATACCTGAAAACAATTTAAAGTCTTTATTTTTATAAGAAAGAAGCCAACACATTTTATTAGGAAACTTAGTCTGCTTGAGAGAAATTTTTAATAGAGAAATCAATTCACTTCTCAAATGATGCAAGTAGATTTTGATCTTTTCATTTTCGAATATTTCATTTATATTTTTTCCTTCAACAATATCGACCTGTCTTTTTAGTGATATTGTGGTTATAAAAGACGTTGGGGCTGGGCACAGTTGCTCACCCTGTAATGCCAGCATTTTTTTTTTTTTTTTGAGACAGAGTCTCGCTCTATTGCCCTGGCTAGAGTGCCGTGGCCTCAGCCTAGCTCACAGCAACCTCAAACTTCTGGGCTCAAGCGATTCTTCTGCCTCAGCCTGTAGTAGCTGGGACTACAGGCATGTGCCACCATGCCTGGCTAATTTATATATATATATATATATATATATATATATTTTTTTTTTTTTTAGTTGTCCAGCTAATTTCTTTCTATTTTTTTAGTAGAGATGGGGTCTCGCTCTTGCTCAGGCCAGTCTCGAACTCCTGAGCTCGAATGATCTGCCCTCTTTGGCCTCCCAGAGTGCTAGGATTACAGGCGTGAGCCACCACACCTGGCCCCCAGCATTTTGAGAAGCTAAGGTGGGAGGATCGCTTGAGACCAAAAGTTTGAGATCAGCCTAGGCAATATAGCAAAACCTCATCTTTACAAAATAAAAATTTAAAAAATTAGCCAGGCATGGTGGCGTGCACCTGTAGCCCCAGCTACCTAGAAGACTGAAGCAGGAGGATCACTTGAGCCCAAGAGTTTGAGGCTACAACGAGGTATAATTGCACCACTGTACTCCTCGCTGGGTGACAGAGCCAGACCCTGTCTCTAAAAAACAATAAAAAATAAAAAAAAGATGGCCAATGGGGATGATCAGTTGGGTCTGTGGATTTAAGAATTTAGTGGAGGCTGGGCTACTGTTAGATAAAGGCTGAGGGGTTGGAAATACACAGAAGAGAGAGGGAAGCCATGCTGGCAACCGGTGCTAGAAGAGACATAAGATTATCTCATGTACAATTCACATTCAGCTGTGGAGTACACTGCCTAGGGATATACCAGTTAGGCTAGAATCAGCATCTGCAACAATTCTTCTATTTTTTTTTTCTTTTAAGAAATTTATTTGTGTTTACTTCAGTCAGATTTCCTTAAAATAAACAAAACAGGTAAACAAAAATCAGTTGTTAGAAGGGCCCATAATTGTGACCTGGGACTTCACTATATCCTAAGGGCTGTCACACACACACACAACGTTTTATAAGGTAAAAGGAACAAACTGTTATCCTTATGTCTGTTAGTGTTCATAAATAAGTAGTGCTGTTTGCAAAGAGGAATGTTGGCTTTGTCACAGTGCAGACAATAACTCTTCTTCATTTTCAGGGGCTTAATAATGTTCATGAATAAAGCAGAACAGCCTGGGATAATACAAAAGTTTGTTTTTCTTTGGCTGTTTTGCTATGAGTGTGAGATTTCCTACTTTGAAAATATTTTGGAAATATTTTTATAAATGTTTTATTTATTTACATATGGAAGTATGGTGTGACCGATGAAGAAATAGGGAAGATTGACAGAGAATATGTCATCTGCTATAAAAAAGCAGTGTGTTGAATTTGGCTTTCAAATTTGCAATTCAAATAAGATAATAAAATTTAGCTTTGTAATTTAAAACTATATAAAAATTTCAGCATCAGTTTTAAAAATAAAATGAAGGAATATTTTGGAGGACACTATTGGACGCTTGTATTTTGTTTAAACATTGGGAAGATAGTTAAAAAGTTATATCTTTCCTTAGAAATGTATGTTTTCCTATTTCTTTCAACTTCAGTTATGTTCACATGTTTCTAAAATATATGGTAGATACTAAATCTTTATTTTGGAAAATTTCTATTTTTATATATAGCATTTAAGAAAATGAACACTATTGCAAAATCTGAGTGGTAAGTGTTATTTAGAATAGGAATGGTGTAACATTTTTGTTTTACAATTTCATTTTCTTGGTCAATTAATTTTTATTCATTGATCATGAGTACTTGAAAGATTGACAAGCTAGTCACTGTCTTGGATTGGAATGTTAGATTCAGAAATTTAATAAAAAATACATTCCTGTTTTTAATTAAATATAGAAATATGCTCAAAATTAAATATCTTATTTTAAAAAGTAAGTGAATGAGAATGAGAATATGAATATAATTTGTGGATTTTTCTCTTTTGTGCTAACAGATACCAGCTACTATAAACTGTATATCTAGTATATAGCTGCAATTAAAGTATATATGCATATATATATTGAAAAGACACAGAATATAGTTAATATTTGAACATATTAATGTATAGCATGGTAAATAGGTTTATATAAATGTTATAATATCAAGCATGGAGTACATTAATCTTATTTTGTTCACTTTAGCTATTCTTTACAAAGGTGGACAGTCCTTCAAAGGATAAAGAAATAATGCTTTTTCCAACACTAAGAATTCCTTGATTGAGGAAAAGAAAGCAGGTAGCCTTAGACTGGCAGTGTTGGGGAGACTTGTTTGTTGCACTCTCTCTCTAGCACTTAGAGCAGATACTCAGCAAATGTAATTAAATGAACTATATGAATAAATGAGTGGATGAATGGTATTCAGCAAGAAGATGGTTCTGAAATGAAATGAGAGATTCCCTCTGTCCCTCCCTCCCTTCTTCTCTCTTCTTCCTGCCTTCCTTTTTTTCCTTTATTTCTCTATTGATGCATTTGATATATCTATTGAGCACCTACTAGGTACCCGAACTATCATGTGCTTAGATTGTACAGAGTGTCCAGGTATTAAGTGTATTTTGCTTTTATTGGCTCCTTCAGACTTGTAATATGCCAATATGATTATTAATTGCTTAATTTATAAACTAGAAAGGAGCACATTATAGTATTTCTGTTAATGGCATTCCAAATGTGATTGTACTTTTTCCCCCTTCAGTTTTAGGCAGTCCATTGTTTAATGTGTTATCTCATATAGCAGCTATCAATGCAATTGGGCTTTATCCAACTGTCCTTTATCTCTGAAATGTTAAAAATTATTTCTTTTGAATCTATGTCAGCAGGCTGCTATTAATTGTGAAAAATGAGTAATTTTCCTGTAGTCTAGATAAAAGTTGCAAGAGCTTAAATTACTTTTCAGCTGGAAATACAGCTTACTTACTTTGCCTGAAATGTTATCAGTAGTGGAAAAAATATTAACTAGAGACTTAAGATCATATTCTCTTTACAAATTTATGTTTTAAACTATAAGAAGTAAACTTCAAGTTGTTTCAATTCTGACAGATGACAGTTATGATAATATCACCTATAGCTATGGTAATCTTGCCTAGCAAGCACTGTCACTTGCTCATAACAGGCTAAACAATTCTTTCTTGATTTTATATTAAACACATTTTCAGTTAAATCATTTTAATGTGAGAACTGTACATTTATTGCCTAGAAGATGAGTTGATGTGTAATTAGATATTTATCATTTTGTTATTTTTATATTAGTTTATTTTTTATTTTTTAAAGATGGAGTCTCTTTTTAAAGATGGCCTCAAACTCCTGGGCTCAAGTGATCCTCCCACCTCCAACTCACAAGTAGCTGGGACTACAGGCATGTCTATATTAGTTTAATCTTACTTTTACATAGGAGATCAGAGAGATGATGCTTGAAAGCTACCTATGTGTTGAGTAAAGGGCAGGACATCTGGGAGATTACAACTATGTATGCTTTTGAGATCAGTCTGTCTATATCATTCTTCTATTTAATTTGATTTATAAAATTCTTCTTTATAGATATGTGACATTTATCCATTCTCTTGCTCATGGACATTTCGATAATTTCCAATTTATTTTTGTACTTACTATGTTGTCGGGAACATTCTTGATCATGTCTCCATGGGTACATGTTTCTCTAGAATTTATACATAGAAGTACAATCGTGGTTTATAGACTATGTGTATTGTTAACTTTATTAGATACTTACAGAAATTGCTCTTCTAAGTAGCTAAATCAATTTAAACTTCCACTAGTAGTTTATGTGTTGTCATCATTTCACATCCTTTCCAAAACTTAGTATTGTCACAATTTAAAAAGTTATGCTGAACTGATAGTTATGAAGCGATATCTGGTTTTCAAAATGTGCGGTTCCCTGATTACTTGGGAGTCTTAATGTCTTTTGTCATGAAGTTGTTTATTTTGTGTATTTAATTTCTCTTATGAATACTTCATGTGAACATGCATACGGACCTAGAGGATATGTACCATGTTACATTTTGTATGTATTTAAATTTTTTCTAGGCACAAATATCACCTTGGATTTCCAAATCTTAAAGTTTTAATTAAAATAATTCAAATTTCTTTCTGCATACAATAGAAATCCAAGCTTCCTGGGGTTTCTACACACTGCAAGGCTTGCAGTCCTGTGGTTATTCCTACCTCTGCTCCCCTGCTTTTTTTTATTTGCTGTGTTCTCTTTCCTATCATATTAACTCAATAAGAATTTTTTTTCTTAATTTCCGGTTCCACAAACACACATACTTGCATACACACTTAACTTGATATAGGAATGAAATAAATTTTATGACAGAGTGGTGATAAAGGAAAACAAAGTCTAAAGATCACGAATGATTTCAAATTTAACATCGGTTTCTGTGTTTCCAAGTCTTTCAGCACCTTATCACGAATGCACAAAGCCACCATCCTTATGCCATTTTTTCTGGCCCATAAACCTCCCACTCTCCTCTCTAGATGGTGAGACAATATATTTTCTAGTAATATATCTCCATCTGTTCTCTATATTCGAATGTATCTTCTTACGTTTATTATATGAGCACAGAAATATTAAATAACCACCATATATGTCAGAGGGTGAATGTAAACTGAGTAGTACTTTTTGATCACCTTGTTGTCTATTAGATGATATTTTGGGAGCAATGAATTTCCCAAGTCAAACATACAAAGTGTAGTGATCTTTTACAAAGTATATACAAGATATATAATTTATTTTTAGTATTAGTTAAATTGATTACATCTTATATTTTCAAATATTAACTTTTATAATATTAGTAATCCATAAAAGAAATAAACAATTATTAGCTTCTTTACAGCAAAGCTGATTTATCTTAGGAGTATTTACTTCTACATGCAATCATAGTCTATAAAGTTAATCAGAAATTTTTCTAAGACCTCAAATGAATTTTATTTAAATGACTTTTTAAATTTTTCTTATGACTAGATAAGGAAAAAATAAAATCAGCTGAATTACAAAAGCATTTTTCAAAATATTGCATAGAAATATACCTCAAAGGAAAGTTGTAATATAGCTATTGTGTGGTATGACACTCATTTTGTAATTCAGTGTTTATGAATTCTTTTAAAAATCTTTTACCTTACAGAACAAAATTTACCATTAAATTAATAATGATATTTAAAACTTGCTTGCTGGGCAGGCGTGGTGGCTCATGCCTGAAATCCTAGCACTTTGGGAAGCCGAGATAGGAGAATCACTTGAGGCCAGGAGTTCAAGACCAACCTGAGCAACATAGTGAGACTCCATCTCTACAAAAAAGAGAAAAATTAGCCTGGTGAGGTGGCACGTGCCGCAGTCCCATCTACACAGGAGGGTGAGGCAGGAGGATCGTTTGAGCTTAGGAGTTTGAGGTTGCAGTGAACTGTGATGATGCCACTGCTCTCTTGCCTGGGCTACAGTGTGAGACCCTGTCTCAAAATGAAAACAAAAAAACAACAAAAAAACCCCCCAAATCCCCCAAAATTTACACGCTGCAAAAAATGAAATTTATGGTCTTTTTGTTTTCTAGTTTAGCCCTATGCATTTAATATCTGAATATGACCATTTTTTTTTGCCGACTATGTCAACTTGTATATTTTGTGAGTGTATGTCTTAGAATTAATGTTTCTGTAAAGTAATACAGTAAAAAGTTTTAATATTGAAAGTAGAGTATTTCCCTATTTATAAGAGAGTAGTAGAAAGACAAAGATTGAGGGATAATTTGAATATATCTGAATATATTTTATGTGAAGAGCAAAATTATAGTAAAAGTGAGTAGTAATCTTATGAATTATTTCTATTCTATTACTAGTATAAATTTTGTGAACAAGTTTTGTTGAAATATATCTTGATGTATAACATTACTTACCAATTCTTCTGATAGGATATGTTTTAATAGTTGTTTTTGTGTCAACATATTTAGTTTCAGGAAGCATGACTTACCCCTGTTAAATATGCAGTGGAACTAATTAGTTTAAAAAATAACATTGTAAATATTTTGAGAACTTACAGTTTTATGTTTCTTAAGACCCTACAAAATTTTATCTAAGTTGGTCGATGATCATTTTGCTTTAATTAGTTTTACAGAAAGATAAAATAATGACACTATTAAAATATTAAGAAATTATTTTAAAACTCAATAATGTATCTATTTTAACCCTTTACTGATTATCTCATGACAGTTTATCATGTGTAACATTTCAACATAGTTGTTGTGTGCCATGTGTCACATGACATTTTCTTCTCCCTTCTACCTCGTTGTCAGAGCACTACATTTTTTGGGTGACCACCCTCAAGGACAATGTTCTTAGGGACGATGAATGCTGTTGCAACTATAGGGGATGACAGAAATGGAATAGAAAGTGTGTATATGGTTTGAAATAGCTTTTGTCAGAAATGGGAAAGGATATAACCAAAAGCCAGTTAGAGGGCTAACATTGGACACAACTAATTAGTAGTAAAACCAGTATGCATGATGGTGTGATTGATTTTGTTTTTATCTTTTTTTAGTGCCCAGGGAGCACAAGTAGAGCAGTGCTGATACATGGTTGAGAAGGTACAGTGAAAGTTACAGGTGATAGGAGAGCCATTAGTGCATCCAGTAAATATTCATGGAGCAACTTGTATGTGCCAGCACTGTTTTAAGTGCTTGGATATATCAGTAAATGAAACAAAAATCTGTGTCCTGGTAGTGTGCATTTTAGCCATGGAAGATAGAAAATAAACAAACAAAATACAGATGCAAGTTAGAATGTATCAAATGCTTAGAAGAAATATATAGGGCAGGGTGAGGGGGATGGAAGTACTGGAGGGTTTCAATTTTAGATTGAATAGTCAAGGAAAGGTGACATTTCAGCCAAGATTGGAAGAAACGGAAGGAGTAAGTTATGTGGATATCTGGGAAAAACACGTTCCAGGGAGATGGAATAGCCCTAAGGTAGGAGCAGGCTCAGGTGTCAAAGGAGTGGCAACAATGATGCCAGCCTGGCTGGAGCCCAGTGGATGATGTGGGGGGTGACTGCAAAGGATATCACAGAGGCAACAGGGGGCAGATCTTATGGGTCCTCTTAGGCTTTAGTTTTACCACAAGTATGGTTTGATTTCAAAATAATTACTCTGTCTAGTTGTTATCTAGTCTGTCATAGCCTGTAAAGGGGCTTTGGTGGACCTAAGAAGCCCAGGTAGGAGGTTATTGCAATAATCCGGAAGAGACATCATGGTGATGCTGACCTGGGTGTTGGTAGTGGAGTGGTCAGATTCTGGATACATTATGGTCAGTAGTGGCCACTGGACATAGTAGGAAGCAAATGGAAGCCAAGAGAGAGGCCCGATTATGGTAAAATATATCAAAGTTGTGTCTGTAGGGTAGATGCCTGAAGTGTAGTGGAGTTAAAGAGAAGGGCAGGCTATTTTGTGAGTTTCCATATTGACTCTGGAATCTCTGAGTCTGTTGGTAGAGTTGGAGTGAGACAACCTGTGACCTCTTGCCCCAAAGTTCTCAATGAAAGAAGGACATTGGTTGGTGTGAAAGGGACTCAGGAGGCTCCAGTGGAGGCTAATCTTTGACACTGGGTAGAATAGTAATAGTCTGAAGGAGCCAGGAGAATTCCAATGTCTATCTTTTATCTGGCTCTGTAAAGTGATAGAAATGTTGTTTCTGTAATAAAATATATCTAGATATGAAAATAAAATTAATTTTGATAGGATATCTCATGACTCAACACAATGAAATTTTGCCAATATTTAGCATAATTTAAAAATGAAGGGCTTTATAAATAAATTATACAAATAAATAAAATTAACTTGAGTAAAATTTATAATAAACTGAGCATTGAAGGGGAATACACACAATGAGACAACATTGAATAAAGTTACATAATCAAAATCATGACTTTGTATATGAGAAATATATTTTAAACTTATTTTAACTGTAAAAGATATAACATGATTACATAAAAGTTGGAAATAAAATACTTTTTTAGTCAATAGCTCTGTTAACAAATAAGGTTCTGTGAAAAACTTCAGGCTCTTGGTACTCAATTTTAAAGTTCTTGGTGGAAATTCTCACACATTTGCCATTTTTATATGAATCAACAATGAGTTAAACTCTGTTTTCCAAGCAATATTAAAAGTTATCAATCATTTAAATAATGTCTTTTTATTATATCATCTCTTATCTAGTTAGAAATATTTACAATTTATGTAACTGGCATTATTGGCAAATTTGGAAATCTTAAATAACATAATTTGTTATAAAGTATGAAATACATTTTATTAAAAATTTGGTAGCTTTCTTAATATTTAAGCTCTTTTTTTCTATAGCCTTGGGGGGAGAGCAGATTAAGATGAAAATATTACACCATCATTCATAATATTTAATTGGTAAAGTCATAAGATAAAATGGAAAATAAGATACCTCTCTCACTTCAGACAAATAGAGGACTTAAATTTTAGAAGCATTTCTCAATGTAACTGTTATGATGGGAAATTATCCATGCGTATCTATCTCTATGCTTTTAACATAAAATATATCTAACAATAAATGCAATACAGATACTATAGATTTTATGCAGAAGGGAAAGGGCTTGAAATGGCATCTCAAGATCCAGAGAGTTATGATACTAAATAAAGGGTAATTGTTGGATAGCTATGCTGTGCTTATTTTATTACAGGGTAATTCTGCCTCTGGGCTAACTTTTGTATAAACAAAGATAATTGAACTTTTGCACCTTAAAGGATATTGTTCTCTTGTACTATTTGTTTGACTTCATCCCCTCAGGGTATAGACTTGACTTGAATGTTAACTTAGGAAACATATTTGGTATTATCTTCCTTAAATAGGAATAAATTGAAGATACTCCATAATAGAACAAACATTGGTATTTGTTGTGGGAAACATTTGTTATTGAGATAGGGAAGGCAATGTGCTTAAGAGTTTAAGGACAGGGCTCTAGAGTTAGAGGGTCAGGGTTTGGCTACTATCCCAAGACTTGCTATGTGGACCTCAATTTCCTTGCTTATAGTATAGAATAATAATAATAATACCACCTTCTAGGCTGCAATTAATGAGGATTAATTGAGATAACCACCTATGTGGGCTTCTTAGATCCACCAGAGCCCCTCTATAGGATATGATAGATTACATAACAACTAGATAATTATTTTAAACTCAAACCACACCTATGGTAAAAACTAAAGCCTAAAAGGGCTTTAAGATCTGCCTGTAAGATCTGCTCCCTGTTGCCTCTGTGATATCCTTTCCAAGTACCCCCCATATCACCCACTGGGCTTCAGCCATGCTGGCATCATTGTTACTATTCCTTTGACACCTGAGGCCCGCTCCTACCTTAGGGATATTTAAAGTACTTAGCATGATAGCATGGTGCCTGGTACATGGTATACATTCAGCATATGTTAGTTATTCTTCTTCTTTTATTTATGGAGCATATTTTTCCCCCAATATTTGACAGGCAGTAAATATTTCGTGGCAGAAATTGGCTAATGGCTTCTCTGAAAGTGGGTTATGAGGAATGTTATGAAGTCAATTGTTACATTATCAGAAGTGCTACAGGGGCCAGGTGGGAGAAGGGCCTTGGTGATCCAAATTCCTAGACCCTTTCTTGGATTATTGTGCCCAAAGGGGTTGCCAAGAGTCACACTGCAAGTGCTTTGGTTATGGCCAAACACTCTCTTTAAATTTGTAAAGACCAGTCACTGAGAAAAATTACTGGTGAATAATAATAATTGGTACGTTTTAAGGCAGATTTTTCTGCTGCCCAGCTGGTAATCAAATGAAATTTCACATTTTATTAAATGGTATTAAATTGCTATGTTCTGACTCTCACTGTAATAGAAACTAACATGATTACTAAAATATAAGGTTTGACTAACAGAACAATACAAAGGGAAAGAGTCCATGAGAAATTATTCAATGTCTGGCTTAACAAATGCTGTAATCTTATTAGTATCCTTTTCCAAATGAGAATATCTTTATGTAGAAGAGGTTTTAAATTTTTGATACCACTGATTCATTTGGATTGCATCCTGGGATTTTAACAAAGCCAAGGCCTTAGATTATACATTTGTGAGTTATTAGATAGCATCACTAACTTCAAATAAGTCCTTTTCACTACAGTATGGGATAAATAAACTCATGGCCCTCAGGGCAATGTGAAAGGTTTTGTGAATAGTGTAACAGAATATGACATAAAACTTAATCTAAGATTTCACTAAATTACTTTGAAGTCTAGTGTTTATTAAGACAATTTTTTATTTTGGTCCAAATGTTGCTAATCTTTGTTTCATAAAATTATGTAACTATCTAATAGCTGCATTTCTCACCTGCTGAAAAGATGAAATGTTATTGTTGCTTATCTGCAAGACATTGTAGAGGGTTTTCTCTCTACATGAGGAAAGACTGTGGAGAGAGAGAGGCACTTAAAACTCTGGAAGTATAATTTGAGAATCCTTTTCTCAAATTATACTTAGAAAGGTGGGACAAAGGTATATATTGATTCAAAAAGGAATGATAAATGCTGTGTTTACATTCTGATTTTTAATGTGCTTGCATACTAGCTGTAGTCCTAGGGCAATACTTTAGGGTGATCTAGGCCAACTGCTTAATCTTTTTTTACTACAAACCTTCAAAGTAAATTTAAATGAAATTATCTATGTATTTAGCAACTCCTACTCAATATATTTAGTATATTTGTTTTAATGAAATCATGTATTTTGAATGAAGATTGAGAATATATTTAACAGTTAGTACAGCTATTTTAGTAAACAGCTCGACAGGACTTAGTTAAATATATATTTTCTACTAGTTATATACAGTTGTCACTTGGTATCCATGGGAGATTGGTTCCAGGAACCCCTTAAATGCCAAATCCACAGATGCTTAAGTCCTTTAAATAAAATGATGTAGTGTTTGCATTATAACCTATTCACATCCTCCTATATACTTCAAATCATCTCTGGATTACTTATAATACCTAATACAATGTCTATACATCACTTCCTATGTGTGAATTCAACATAGCACTCAGTATGCAGCAAATTCAAGTTTTGTGTTTTGTAGTTTTGTGGACTTTTTCCCCCTGAATAATTTAAATCCACAATTGCTTAAATCCACAGATGTGGAATTCACAGATTTGAAGGGCTGATTGTATATTGGAAATTTTCTTAACAGACCATTAAGAGACATGTATTAATACGAAAATGTTAATTGTAGTGTTTGCCTGATAGCTGGGAGTTGAGACAATCTGGGTTTCTGTAATTGAGGAAAGGTAAGGAAAATACACAGAAAATGTATTATGAAATAGTATGTATCATTAGGAATGATAGACTGGATGCATATACAGTTACATGGATAGACTTTAAAAACAGACTTGTATCTAGAAAAGAAGAAAAAGAATGAGATATATAGCACAATACCGTATATGTATCTTAAAGATACATGTACAGAGAAATTATATGTATTTTATCAGAACATATTAAAATAAAAGTTCACATTAAGCACATTAGAATGATTGCTTAAGGATATATGATTGTATAATTTACCATCAAACCTCATAAATTTTAATAGAGATGAGGTATGCTAAGAATAGTTAGAAAGAAATTGAAAGTTAAGTACTTAGTTAAAATCTACCAAAACCTGTAAAAAAATCTGTGTGCTGAAAATGCTGATGAAAAAAATCACAGAATTTAAATAGATGGAGAGACATATCATGTTCTTGAATTGGAAGACTCAATGTAGTAAAGTTGACAATTTCATCAAAATTACTCCTTAGATTTAACATAATTTCTATCAAAATCCTAGAAGACATTGTGCAGATATAGTCAAGCTTTTTCCGACATTTATAGGGAAAGACATAGCACCTAGAATAGCTAAAACAATTTTGAAAAAGAAGTGGGAAGAGAATCACTTTATTTGATAATAGGCTTACTACACAGCTGTAGTAATTAAATACGTGGTATTGGTAGAGGGATAGACACATAGAACATATTAGAGAACCCCAAAACAGACTCACACAAATATGCCTGACTGATTTTTGAGAGATTCAAAAACTATTCAATGGAGAAAAGATATCATTTTCAAGAAATTGTGTTTAGCAATTGGACATTCATAGGGAAAAAGTATACATAAACCTAAACCTGAAACTTTATGCAATAATTATCAAAACATAAATCATATAGTTTATGTAAAATTATAAGTTTTTTTTTTTTTTGAGGCAGTCTTTCTTTGTTGCTGGGCTAGAGTGCCATGGTGTCACAGCAACCTCAGACTCCTGGGTTCAAACAATCCTGCCTCAGCCACCCGAGTAGCTGGGACTACAGGCATGTGCCACAATGCCTGCCTAGTTTTTTCTTTATATTTTTAGTTGTCCAGCTAATTTCTTTCTATTTTTAGTAGAGACGAGGTCTCGCTCTTGCTCAAGCTGGTCTCGAACTCCTGACCTCCAGTGTCCTCCTACCTCAGCCTCCCATAGTGCTAGGATTACAGGCGTGAGCCACCGTGCCTGGCTGGAAAATATATATTTTGACAGCACAGATCTAGGACTTTAGGCCTAAATATTGTATCATTATTTATTCATATCAAGGAAAAAAAGGTTGTATGTAAAGTCCCAGTTAGGCCTTTTCCAAGAGCCCAAGAAAGGAAGTCTGCGGTATTAAAAGAAATTGTGTGTCTAACTTAAGCATAAGATCTCTTTCCAGTAAGGGGTATGGCAATTGGGAAGCACTAGAAAAGAATGAGCAAAGACCTGATCTCCCAGCAAGCAGAGAAGTTGTGCAGCATACAGGGTTTTTTTATTTTTATCTCTAACTTCAAGGATGGAGATAAGGGAGGGAAGCAGAGGTCCCAAAAATTCAGGAAGAGCAAGATAAGTGCCTCTGGTATTGATTAGAAAATTGACCTGCTTACCTACAACAGAGCGAGTTACCAGAGGCTTGACCATTTCGGTGTTGTGAAGTGGAGTTGGTTTTGAAGTCAAGGTCTGTTAGTCAGACTGAAGCAGTCCCAGAAGATCTGTGGGTATGGAGAATGACGGCTCAGGAGGGCCCTCCTGTTCCAGAAGGTGAGTGTGTTCCTCTATCTCAGAAAGAGGGCTCTCTCACTTCTAGTGTTCCTCCCTTTTGTAGAGCGGACATGGTCTCAGTGGAGCCCACTTCCGGGGGCATTCCTTACTCTGTGACCCAACTGGTTGTAGTTGAAGTAGGGCTTAGCTCCCAGAGAAGGGCATGATCCTGGTGTCTTTTTGTCTGAGCCTCTCAGGTAACTTTGTCTCTGAAAAACTACTCTTATGGTGGTAGCCATCATTTGAAAAACTTCTTTTTGCTCTCGGTCCTGTTATTGGTCCCGTTTTTTTCTTTTCTTTTCTTCTCTCCTCATCTTGGTTATTAAAGACCTTGACCCATGTCTAAAAATTCTGCTTGTGGAGTTTGAGGTCCCTTTTTAAGTTTTTGGAGTTTATGTCAAATATCAGGGGCCCACTGGGAGATGAAGTGTATTGTTAAGATGGTTTATCCCTCCCTGAGGTCAGGATCTGTGTTAGTAAAGAGGTGAATGGCCTCAGATAGTTGTGAAAGGTACAGGACTGGATTTTTATCCTGGCCCTGAGTAATTTTTTTTTACTTTATCATAATTAATAGGCTTAGCAAGTGGCTCTTTTCATCTTTTCTATGAGACACGAAAGCATATGGTCTTGCCGTCCCCTGTGAGGAGATTCCCGTTGGTAATTCCAATTTAGGTCCTGTTCTGGGACCAACATGGGGCCAACAGTTATCAGTGTATCTTCAATTGAGATTAGCTGTGTGCTCCCTACTCTTGACTTAAACATGGCTCCTCTCCTCAGGAGTAGAAAGTGGAGAAAATTATAGGGATATCTCTCCATGGTAGGTCATAGGAGGAGAGGGTGAGGTATTTGAATTCTTTGGAGAACTTTGAAGGATCAGTCAAGAAGCTGTCCAGTTTGGTTTCTATTTAAGACAACTCAGACATAGAAAAAGAACATGGAATCACATAATGTCTTCCAAACCAGCAACCTTGTGACGAGGCAGTTGGTGTATAGACGGGGAGGGATTTTGGAAAGGCTGGCTGGAATGAGTACAGCTGGACAAGAATGGTGAAGATGGAGAAGAGGAAGAAGGAGGGGGAGAAGTAGTGGGAAGTGAAGACGGTGGGGTAAAGGGTTAGACAATGGTGCTGAAGGAGGAAGGTAATATGAAAGAGAAAGAGGGGAAGCTGAAAGGGAAACATCATCTGGATTAGAGGAGGATGGAGAGAGAGATGTAGAGGTCAGAAGTAACATGTGGTAGGCAGAGCAAAGATCTGGATGTAGAGCAAGCTCATAGTCTGAACTTAGGGAACTTCAGGCTACTTGCTGAGGCAACAGCAATGAAGGTCTAGTTGAAGAATGGTATTATGGTTAAGAGATCCATTCCTGGGCCAAATCTCCTGGTCATTTAATTTATATTGTGTCCAGGCTGTATTGTAGTAGAAGACTAAATATTTGGATTGGAGGTTGGTAAGTCCCAAAGTTTTTAAATTCTTAAGAAGACATCCCAATGTCTTTAGGTGGGGCTGTTTGAATATTGTCTATGATAACTAGGAGGAAGAAAAGGAAAGGAATTTGTAGAGATGGGGTAATATTTCAAAAGAAGAGAGTCTGAGAGGGGCATCCCCGACTCAAGACAACCTTGAGACCTGATCAGACATTTGGCATCCCCGAGACCTGAGTCAGACTGAAACCTAGAGATTTGTCCAGAAAGTGGGTATCCCCAAATTCTGACTCAGACTAAAGCCCAGAGGTCTTCCCCAAAGCCAGGTGTCCCTGGATCTGAGTGAAGACCGAGAGAGATGATTAAGAAGCATCCTTTCAAGGAACCTCCTGAGAGTAGTAGACCCAGTATGGGGTTTTCCATCCTAGACCAAATCAAAAGCTGTCACTCTTAGCCTAGGGCATATGACCTTTCCCAGAGCCTAAGAGACTCACTGAGTTCCAAATGGCGTTGAGGGCACTGAGAAGGATGTCCTGAGAGTTGCACAACAGAGGAGGGAGCAGTCTCAAGCAGAGGTAGAAAAGCGAGTCCCCATATGGTCTACCAAAATGTCAGGAAGGGAGCTTGTACCACAGGATGAGAAAGAATTCTCAACTCAAAAATTAAGATAGGTTTAAAACAAAAAGTTTATTTTGCTTTCCAAGAGAAAAAGGACACCCCTCCCCCACACTCCCCATAAAATGTGCCGGTCCCAAGGATGAGTGGCTTGAGCTTTTATTGAGGTTAGCAAGGGTAAAAAAAATAGTTATTGTTGCAAAATGATAATGGGTGCAGTTGTGTTTGTTTATTTCTCTGTTAGGCTGGCTTATTGGACTTCTCTGAATGTGGTCTGGCAGATGTAGAGGAGGGTTACACCCCTTCTGTCTGCTCAGTACTCTTCAAGTGCTATAAAACAAACTCTTAAAGACAGCAAGTTAAGCCACAAGTGGTGAAACAAAAAAGAAGATGTTGTGTGCAGTGATTTTTTTTCCCCTTTTTTAAAATGCTAGATGGCTTACTAACTATATGGTCCTTTTAATATTCTTTTAACACAGGATTATTTTTTTAATTGCCTACATTCTTCTCTCTCTCTCTGTTTCATACTCATTCTCCATCGCTAATGTCATCTAGAATAATTAACATATAGTAAAATGTATACTTTCTAGGTGAGCATTCTATGAGATTTTTTGATTTGCTTTTTTTTTAGAGGTAGGGTGTGGTACCCAGGCTAGAGTGCAGTTCTGCACTCATAGTTCACTACAGTCTTGAACTTCTGGGTTCAAGTGATCCTCTTGCCTCCCAAGCAGCTAGTTCTACAGGAATGTACCACATTCTGTGAATTTTGACAGATGTATTCAGTCATATAAACGACCACCAAAATCATGATATAAAATATTTTCCTCACCCCAAATAGTTTTCTGAGATCTTTGTTTCTTTAATTTTGCCTTTTCCAGAATGTTATATAAATGAAATCACATGTCATATAGCCTTCTGTGTCTGGCTTCTTCCTCTTAAGTATCACAGTTTGTTTAATTTTAAATTGCAGGTGCTGCGTTCTTCTTTTGTTGCATTTCATCTTATTGTGACTATATTTGAAATTTTTTGACACCTTTAATTGATTTTTCTCTATAAACATAATACAGTTTAGAAAAGATTATCTTGGTAACTGTTATACCTAGTAAGCTCTGGACTAATTCTGTTTAATTGCTGGTTTTTTTAATTCCAATATTTCTGTATTGAAATGTCTACATTTTTCAGTGCAAAAGTTTTAACAAATACTACCTTTTCTGCCTTCATCAGAGTACCCATTTATCTTTAATATTTTCCTCCATGGGAAAACTTGTTAAGTAAGTCATTTCTGTGATTCTTTTGAACATTTCACCCGTTCTAAATGCTGCAAATCATAGACCTTCTCAATTCCAGTCCATTCCAGTAGAGAGTATAAATTTATTCAAATAAAAATAGCTTCATCAAAAGAGTCTCCCCACAAGTTGAATTAATCCAAATCAAGCTAAAATTATGAATATTGTTTGAGATTCCACTGTTTAATTTATTCAGTTCCTCCCTTAATTTTGGTCAGGAAAAATTTCAGTGTCTTTGTTTCAAATGTTGTTATCAGGAATTAAAATATTATTCATTAAAAGTTTTAAAAATGGAATTTCTTTTGGTGCTACTTTTTTTTTTTTTTTTTTTTGAGACAGGGTCTTTCTCTGTCTCCCAGGTTAGAGTGCAATGGCATCATCATAGCTCAGTGCAACCTCAAACTCACGGGCTCCAGTGATCCTCCTGCCTCAGCTTTCCGAGCAGCTGGGACAATAGGCATGTGCTACCATGCCTGACTAGCTTTTCTATTTTGGTGTTACTTTTGTTAAATATTTTGATTTAGGATTCCAGATCATTTCTTTGGCTGGCCAGGAATTATGAGGATGACCAGTTAAGCTATCTTAATAGTCTGAGAGAAAGAAAAAATGAGGCAGTGAGTTTTGATAGTGATGACAGAGAGCAGGGGAGAAAGATTCTGAATATGTTTAGAAGGATAATTTAACAGGACTGGGTAAATGAATAGCTATGGAGTGGGATGAGGGAAAGGAAGGAGCTCAGGATCAACATGAGTCTTGCAAGAGAGTGCTTCCAGGAGTTGATTTACAATGTCTTCATTTCCCTTACTTCTTAGTTTTTGAGAAAGTTCTTTTGAAAATTTTATTCAACTCCAGAACTGTGAGTATGCTGCTTTAGAGACTCATCCATTCCTTCATTAATATTTACTTAGTATATGTTGAATGCTGGGCACTGTACCATATTCAGGCAGTGCTCACTTTGTACTATTTTGTGTTAACTGAAACTCATGCATATCTGAACCAGGTCCTGCATTGATCTTAGTTATCAGACAACTGTGCAAAATGAAGACTGCTTGTACTTTATCTAAAGACAGGACTGGAAATTATGACTGCTTTTAAGAAGCTTAAGATCTATTATGGAAAAATAGACAAAAGATTACAGTTCAGTGTGTTTTGCTATGATGGAGTTAAATGTCATAGAGAAAATATCTGACTTGGATTGCTGGGGGAAAACGTTAGGCAAAAAGTCCTGAAAATGGTGACATTAGGTGAAGAACATGGTCAGGTGATTCCTGTCACTGCAGAGGGAGAAAGGATCTGGAGAGCTAAGTGGCCCACAAGTCCTCCACTAAGGCCACAGCGAAGTGTGGAAGGTGGAGAGTTTTGGGAACTTAGCCTGAAGATGTGCAGTCCCTTACAGTTATCTTAATTTCCTGAGAATCTGTGTTTGTGTCTTTTCTCACACTCAATTTTGCTCTCTTTTCTCACTCTCTTATGCTTTTCTTCCCTTCTTATTCTCTCAATTCACTGGTGCTCTCTCTTTTCTGCTTTCCTCTCTGTTTCATCACCTTTGTCATAATTAAGATCTTGTCTATGTTGATACTGTTTTTCAAGAACATTATTTTAGATTTTGTTATCCTTTATCCTTTTGTTTTTAGTATGGTCTGTATTAATCTTTTAAATTTTTTAAAAATATATTTAAAATAAATGCTACATTAAAATGTTTTCTTTCATGTGTTTCAGATTTATCAAGATGACTGTTAATTTTTTGAAGTTAAAAGTTTTCTTCTTGGTCATGAGACTGTTTTAACAGATAAATTTTCCTTTGATTACAGCTTTATTGTATAGATTTTATTATGAAGTGCCCTTTCTGTTTTGTTTTAGTCTGCAATTTTACTTTTGACTTTCTTCTTTGAGGTTAGCTAGGCAGTTTTTGGTCAGAATTGACCAGGTTTTCTGCAGTTACAATGATCCCAAAATATCAGTGGCTCACATCCACAAAGAGGCTACAAGTCCTTTATGGGTAGGTGATGTCTCTTCCTGCCCAGGCTCCAGGAGAAGCTCTATGTGAGATATTGTTGCTATAGTGGTGACAGAGGGAACAACAGTCCTGGCTCTGAATGAATCTGCTTGGAAGAGGTGCATGTTTCTTCCACTCACATTTCATCTGCCAAAGCAAGCCTGGGGCCACACTTTGTATCAAGACTTGGTGCTCTCTCATATTTCTACAGGGAGAGAGAACATACTTTAAAAGAAAATTCTATCTACCCTAAAGAATGTTGACGTGGGTTGAATTGTGTCTACCCCCCACAAAAGATATGTTGAAATCTTTACCTCTGGTAATGAATGTACCTGTATTTGGAAAGAGAGATTTTACAGAGGTAATCAGGTTAAAATGAGGTTATTAGGGTGGGCCCTAATTCAGTGTAACTTGTGTTCTTACAAAAGGGGAAATTTGGACTCAGAGACATGTACATATGAACACACTAAGAGAATGCCATCTAGAAGTCAAGGAAAACCTGAGATTACCAGAAACATATTTCCTTCACAGTGCTCAGAAGAAATCAATCCTTCTGACACCTTGATCTCAGACTTCTAGTCTTCAGAACAGTGAGACAATAAATTTCTCTTGTTTAAGCCACTTAGTTTGTGGTGTTTTGTTATAGCAGCCCTAGGAAACCAATACAAATGTGTTTAAAATTTCCAAGATATGCTTGGTGTGATTATTCTCATTTATTTCTAACTCTATCATATTTTATTAGAAAATTTAGCCAATAAAATCTCTACTATTCAGTATTAAGTTTTCTTCATGGCTAAGGTCATGATCTGTTTTAAAAAATTTGTTTCAAATAGCAAATTCTCTTGAGAAATTTCACTCAAATTCCAAAGGTTATCATTTTTTTTCCTATTTAGAAATTTAAATAACAATCTTATACTCTTCTAATTTACTGCACTCAAGTTTTGTAAACTTTACTTATATACAAATTCAGATTCATCTTGCCAAAAATAAAACAAAATAAATATCTTAGGCTTTAAAGTATACCTTTGTGTGAGTCTTTTCACTTATTTTATTAAGTTGTAGTGACCAGAATGATTGAAAGTATATTAGGTTGATTATGTAATACCTTCTGTTTTTCCTTATTTCTTTTTTTCCTCTTTCCTATTTTCCTTTTTAAAAAAGTGAAGTGGCACAATAATTTCCTTCAGATAGCTCTCTGCAATGCCTGTCTATGAGATTCCTTCATTTCTGTCAAACAGCCCCTTAGAAGTTAGAAGAAAGTGCTCATAATTACTGAGACTTTCTTTCCTTACAAATGGGGGTAAAACTGATAGAGATATCACAGTTCAGCTGGGAAAGATGATGGGGTAAAAGAAATGGATGAGAGAAGGAAGATGGAAAGTAATAGACTACAAGCTGTTTTGTTCTCAGGAAAATTTTAGATGCCATTGGAATGCATGTTAAATTTAAGTGTATAGCATGTGATCCACTGAAATCATCTGCATTACTCTGAATTATGCAAAAATTATTTTATGACCTGATCATAAGTCAGGTAAGAGAATGGCTCTAGCTTATGTGTGTTTCACCCTCTTTATCTCAAGCATTATGACCTTGATGTTATTTTAACTTACATGTTTGTACATGTAAAAGTATCTAAGTAATATACCCCATTTGTATCTTTAAGATTAGCTATTAGCAAACAGCAAACAAGCCCCTGTAAGAAACTGGAGCAAATCTTTCCAGTTGGACTATATTAGAATTCCATCTACGTTTTAATTTGTTTCCTGCTGTGTGGATATGTTAGACTGAATCTATTACCTGGCTCAATGGTCCTTTCAGACAATTTCCTTCTCATTCTGATTTTATTGTAAGTGATCTTCAACATACTGTAGAAGTCTGCAAATCCAATTTTGATCACTTCCATAAGGCACTGATTACTATGACCTTATGTAATATTTTTAAAAAACCACCAAAAATAAGAACTGATGGAGTATTGTGATATTAAATAGGTTATCTTTTGATTAAATGTACTGGTTATGGAATGTTGTATGAGACTTTATACGTGGACATTTCTTCATTACTGATTCCTCATTTGTCTGCTGTGCAGAAGAAAACTCTACAGCAATTACCGCCTTGGGGCAGGACCTGGTTTTACATTTAACATTCCCGCTTTATGTTTAATACTACTTTGAGTTGCCTCTTTGCCTGGTGATCATGAACCACCTACTGTTTTTTCATTTAGAGATAATGTTTCTCTGAGTGTTTACTATAATTTCAGCTTTAAATATAGTCCTTTCATGCATTTAATATATTTAATCCTTACTGTGGAACAGATTAATGGACCTTTGGTATAAACCTTAGGAACATTAACTTAGTTCACTCTGGTTTATTTAACCATGTTGCAATCTTACTGGGGTATAATTTTTCAGGATATGTCTAGAAGTTAGAGAGATGATGTCAGATGGTGATAGCATGCCCAACAGTTTGATGAAGAACACTCTTAGGGAAAAATAAATAGTAGTTATTCATTCCATTTGAAGCTTGATGTTCTCTTCCTCATCTTCAGAACTGTCCTGCTATGACTTTGTGTCTAGTATTTTGCTTTGACTCTTTTTCCTGACTCTAATTTTATTTCTTCCAAACTCTCTTCATTTTTCCTTTTCTTATATTTGTTTCTTTGAATATTTCATTCTTAATATAGAATTTACTCTTTCCTCCCTTTTCCTCTTGACACTTTACTTTTTGCAACAGCCTCTTGACTGGACTAACAACTCTAGTTTTTGTTCTCTGCTGATCTCAAGTAATCTAACAGAGTAAGATTTTAGATTATGATATTCATGTGTCATTCTCCAATTTAAAATTCTTCAGTGCTTTGCATTCTTTTGCTGCTTAAAATGCCACTTAATATTTATAGCTTTAATAGCTATCCTTTATAATCTCTATTATATTTATTCAAAATTAGTTTTTACTCACTTTCCTCCTACATCAGGTCCTGTTTCCAGAATTCTTTGTTCATTCAATGTTACTTCCCTGAGAACAAGAGTTATGTCTTATATTTGTAACCCTGTGCATATTCCTTTCCTCAGCACAGTGTCTAATCCATGGTAGAAGTTCAATTAACGCAATTTTTGCTTTTTGTTTTTGTGTCAACCGGGGTCATCTTTAGATGGGTGGGATAATGATTTACTTTTATTCTGCATTTTTTACCTTAAGGGCATGGTCTCTGGAGTCACATTATTTGGGTTTAGCTTTAACTCTTGGGTTTCATGACCTTAAACAATTCACCTAATGTTTCTGTGCCTCAGTTTCCTCATTTGTAAAATGGAGATAACAGCTATACTAACCTTAAAAGAGTTGTTATGAGGACTAAATAAGTGAATCCCTGCTTTAACAGCATGACTGATATATAGTAAGTACTTAGTTATTAGTAAGATTTTGTGTATGTATCATAACTTTAGAGTTTAATGTTACTAAGAACATTTACAGCTTGCCACATTATGTAGGGAGAAAAATCTTAGTTAAGGAACTCAATATTTTATTTTATTCCTAATCATTGCCAATACATACATTATTTTTCTAGTAAGGCTATTTATAGATACATAACTATTTTTGTATTATTGAATCAAACTGTATCTGAAAATATTGTTGAAAGTGGCTGATGATAGTTTTACTGCATTGTAGCAGAATTAAAACAGTTTTATGAAGGTTGACTTTGGGCCGTGGTGATTGATCCCATCAAACGTGAAGAGTTGGGAGAATAAAGGATATAATTCCACTGTTGAATTCAACTGAGTGAACCTATGTTTGGCATTTTTTTCGGAACCTAAGATTCTGTTAGGTGCTGAAAATGCAGGGAACTCTAAGATGTAGGCCCTTCTCTCATGACTCCCATTTTTTAATAAGGAAGATAATGAATAATTACAATAGAGAGGGGTCAGCATAGCAATAGAAGTATAATTCAGACAATGAAATGATTTATTAATTAGGAGGAAGAAAAGCAACGTGATTGTAGAGTGCTTCCTAGTCGAGATATAGTACAAGATTCCTTTTTTTTAAAAAAAAATTTAATTATAATTTGGTATATTTTTTTTACTTCTATATATTTGATATTAAGCAAAAATATATTTTCTGGATGCTGTAAAATTGTTGTACCAAATCTTAGCTATGACACGGTCATATACCTTAGTGTAAACTTCAGTTTTATCCTTTTTGCAGGTGATATTTAGAGTTTGGCATCCATCAACATACCTTCAAAACAGAATGCTACTAGCAAAGAAAAGGAGCATAAACAGGCAGTTCAAAATTTTATTTATACTCCAAGAACAGTAAGGACCCTGTTTATGACAGCTATTTCTCTCCTTTCAGGCTAAGATGCTTCATCTTTTAGCAGTGTTAGTTGAGCGAGGATACCATGGAGAAACTTTTTTTCCTTAAAGCACTCTAAGCTATCAATTTTATAGACTCTGCGTAATTCCTGACAAGAATGTAGTCTGAAGCAAGCTGTTATGATTAATTATTACTCGTTAACTGGATCTTCACTCTGCATGAACGAATATTGCAGGTTTTTTTTTTTATCATTCTAAAAACAGTGTTGCTTATATTAAATTTGAAATGCATTTGGGAAAGTTGGAAGTTGAGATGCCTAGAGTGGGTTGTGGAGACATCAGGCATGTTGAAAACTTTGCTTAGGTAGTATTGTGCTTATGCCATTGTGATTGTTCAAGAAAAATAAGATTGCTCAACAGAAAAATTTATATAATGCCATTTTGATGGACATATTTTGAATATCTTGTACTTAATTTTCTTCTTGGCAAGGAAGCTTGGTTATTATGTACATTTATTATAGTTCATAGAAGATTTTGAAAGGATGCTGTACCAAAAATATTCAAGTCCCTGGACACAAATTGATTTCTTATCTTTATAAGATATTAACTAAACTATTAACTTGGTTTATCAATGTCTATCTGAAGAAAAACTAGAGTAGTAACATGCGATTTTTCTACTCTTTTTCTTTTACTGGTGTAAGGGTAGGAGATAATAGATTTGTGAATGGTGAGTATATGAGTAATTCTTCCTTAATAGTTGAGCTGAAATCTGTCAATTTCTCAATCTCTATCCACATCTACCTTTGAGAGTCTGATTGTATGATTACGCTTATATAAACAATGAAAATAACATAAAAAAGAAAATGCTCTAATTTCTGACTTAACAGACAAAATTTTTCCATAACTAATTAGAATGGCCATGTATAGCAGTTCTAATAATTTGTAGGTGCTAAAAAACAAGACAAGAGCAAAGGATATTTGCTTAGCATTGTTATATTAGTGGGGCCAGTTTTTGGAGGCTAACACAAATATAGTTGATGAAAATATTTTTTATTAAATAAGAAAATTTTTAAGAACAGTAGTAATAGAAACTAAAGACAGTATAAAGTATAATTGACAAGGTGTGTTTTTTTAATAATTAAACACTTATCGAATATTTACTATGGGGAACACTGCTACTAAAGTATGTAGCATATAAGGCTGTAAGGATAATATAATGATCCTCTGTTTAATGTCCTCGATTTATAACACATAAACAATAAGAAATCAAGAACCAAAGAAATAAGATACAGAGCAAGAGGATTTTAAACATAAAAAGTGTTACTATAACTTAAAAATATTCTGAGTTCAGTTACTTTATTTTTTCCCTCTAGAGAAGTTGATCTTAATATAGATTTTTTTTCCCTAAGTATATAAGATGTCCAAAAGTGCATTCAAGCTGTTGTTTTGTTTTGTTCTGTCCCTTTCCTGTACTTTTTCTGAGTACTTTCTTAATCAATAGCCAAACTTTGGTCACTTCTTGGACCCATCTTCCATTAGAAATAAAATTTTTCATACATAAGTATATAAATGAACATATGGTAAAGAAAAAAGCATTTAGTAGATGATGTTAATGCTGTTATCGGGAATTCCTCTATGAGAGATTCAATTCTGATAACAAAGGTACCTTGGGGATTAAGTTTTCTTAGCTTTCTCAGTTTGGGTAAAATTGTGTAAAAATAATGGTTAAAAAGCTTATGGTTGGAGGGGAAAAATGGCGGAGTTAGGGTAGCCTCCCGGATCCCTGCTTCCAGAGAGGGAGATGTAGATCCCGGTCTGCTACACACAATCGGAGCGCTCTCCCACAAAAACAGCGAGGGGAATCGGTGCAGATTCAACGGGGGACACACAAATCAGGAAAAAGAATAACAGGAGATAGGAATACAAAACCTGGAAAGTGCGGACAGACGACAATAGA